>JAQFXV010000032.1:0-51644 GCA_034694065.1 Camisia spinifer
TTTGTAGTTAAAAGAGTTAGAAATAAAATTCAATAAAGGTTTCAAAAGTGTTGTGAATGATTTTATTAATTCAATTATACTCCTTTTCCAAACATTATTCAATATAATTTCTAAATTGCTCAAAATTAACGATAACCAACATTAAAAGAACAGTTGAATCATTCAATCAACACTTCAATTCAGAAAATTATCCTTGACTTTTATATAATAAACATATCGAACGAGCACAACATATACTTGTATATTATTTGGTTTTGTTGAAGCATTTTTTTGAATTATTAATGACTATAAACTTGAATTCGTTCAAACTTTGATGCCTTATTTCAATGGCATAAGATTTTAATCTAATAATATTCAAATATTCAAATATTGAACTAGAATTATTGAAAAAACTTACAAACTCTTTAAGTTGTTTCAAAAGTTCATAAGTTATGTCGTTCTCTAAATTTTGAAAGTTAGATAATTTTTGAAAAATTTTAGGAATTTCAATATTTGTTATATACAATATTCTTCAAATTTTTTCTATATTTAGAGGTTGAACTGTAACAAACGAATTCTTTTTATACATTTAAGTAAAGACCTAAAATTGAAAATTCAATGTTCGTCAAATGTAACATTTAATAATCTGGCGATCAGTAATGGCGAAACATCTCTCGTCAGCATAGGTTTAAGTTTCGTTTTTGAAATGTTAAAATATATGAAAATAGCCTTTAGGGAGAAATATTTTCCCTTAAAAAAGTTGATGTAGAAATCAATAGCAAAGAACGAGCTTATATAACAATTGTCAATATTAGAGCGAACAGAAAACTTTCTCCGCCATCAATTCAATTGTGATGATGATGTTGTTGATGGTGATGTGAAAAAAGCTCGAGGCTGTAAGTATGCGTGCATCACAAAAGTGTGTTTATGTCACCAATTGTCACGCTCTCTCCCTCTCTTTTTTCAATGACTTTCAAAAACGTTGACTCTAACAAATGTTTTTATGCCCGCAAGTATTGATGATTTTGAAGTTCGGTGAAGAATACGTAGGCCTCAACTCAAGAATAAGAAAAAATGTCATTCGCATAGATATCATACAAGTTTAATGGCTATGAGTGTGAGTGTGTGTCGCTTCGATTGTGAATTTTTTGCATTTCTTTACACCTTATTCTTATGCTTTACTTTTCTTCTCTTTCTTTCATTCTAAACAAAACTATGTTAACCAAAATAAATTGGAAAAAATAAAATATGAACGAGACATGACTTGTCATACAAACCAGGAATAATGTATAAGTCCTATTGAAAGACTGACTCCTGAATCAAAATATGAGATTCAAGCGCTTTGTACTCAACTCATAAATTCCACCATTTTTCTCAACTTTCCATTCAAAGAATTTTATCCTTAATTTTTGTATAAAGTTATTTCTTCTAAACTTCAATCCATTATCAAATATTGTAGAGTAGAAAAATTAATTTAGTTGATAATTAGCTAATTTTACTGTCCGAAAAAATTATTTGAGATATTTTCTATAATATTGTATAACTTATATATTCATTGAACTAAAAAAAGAGAATAGATCTTGAAGTTATTTTTGAGAAATGGATCAGAGAGTTTACAATGAGTAACAATAGAAAAGCCATCTGCCAGAGTGTAGGTTGTGATCACTTGCCATCGAGAGAACAATGGACAATATTTATGTGTTATGGGGAATAGTGTGAGTCAGGGATTTCTTTTCTTGTCAGGTACATCGGTTAGTATTACAAGCAAATACCTTCTTCTTCTTCATGAGGCAAAATAGATGGTCTATACTTTTTTGGCTACATTTTACAATACAAAAAAGTCGGTAGCATTGGTTGCAGGCGTGAGATTTGTTTGCCATCAATTTGGGATTTAGCATTGATAAAGTGTCACAATAGATCGTGAACATATTTCATGATTTTCGGCCCTCAACCAAAGAATCAAAGTCACGCCTGTCCAATGATTCCATCGATGTAGAGAACTAAACACAATATATAGTATCTATAAAATATATTGCTATTTACAACTGATCCTTTCTCAGCGGCATCAATACATCATCAGTTAGAGAAAAGAATGATCAAAACAGAAGAGAGGGAAAGACTGTCAGAGAAAAAAGAGAGAAAGATTTAAGAGAATTTCAAAATCCTTATCATTTTCCTTTGGATAAGAATATAAACATATATTTTGATATTTTTCGTTGCATTTTTAAAAAATTCATCCAAAACTGCAATAATATAGCAAAAGGAAATTCCAAAGCGTAAAGAAAAAGGATATATTATATTATCAGTAATAAGTTGAATGATTTGAAACGAGGAAATTGAACATTCACTGATCTGTTTAAATCTCACATTTCCATTCATTTGATTTGTAAAAAGTGTGAAATCAAGTTCTCAAAAATTTGCCTTTAATTATTCAAAATATAAAAATAGAATTTAAAATGTAATTTAGACAGTTGTCTCATATCATATTTTAAATAGGTTTTCATGTCATTCAACATTTATTCGATTTTGTTCTTATCACTTGAGTTAATGACAAGTAAATATACATTCAAATATGTCATGAATTCAAAATTCATGATAAAGGCGATGAATTGATTAAGTAATTAAAAGTGTGAAAATAAGCGCTGAATAATAATTAACTTAAAAAAATTAAATACTTGTTTACATGGAATCGTACAGAATATATCCTGTAATTAAAAAATAAAGAACTGTTGAGAGCCTTGCAATTAGTTTAAGAAATATATTAAACTCAAGGATTTTATAAAATCGAATAATAAATTATTACTATTAATAATTTTCTATTACTATTAAGTTATTACTGAATTTGAAGAATTTTCATGTACTTATCAATAAAAACATAATTTACATGAAATTTTAAATTATTCACTTATTCATTGTCAAAATAACTTTACAACTCATTTGTTTTGTAATTCTTATTATAACTTATCGTACATTAGATTAAAATATTGTATTTCATTCCATTTAATGAATATAAAAATCTGTCTAACTTTAGAGAATTGAATATAAGTTAGTTATCACCAATTTATTCATAGATCTGTTAAATGCTATAGATTTTATTTTTTACTAACTTATTCATGTTGAAACTTATATAACGAAAATCATATTCTTTTTTACAGAGGTTCAAAAATGTTCAAAATCGTATTCAAATGATCAAAATAGTTTCTATTCATATTTTTGTTGCTCTACAATATATTTGTCTTGTATTCTCGGTATTATATTATATTATATGCGCGAAACATGATGTTTAACTCAAATCCTTTATGTAAATCCTCTCAAAATATGAACTGCAAAAAGTGTATGGTTTTAGAACACTATTACTTCTACCGCAACTATTACTAGTATTGTGTTCAAAAAAATGTAACACAGCTTTTAGTTGAAGCTTAAGTAGGCATTTAGGTGTCGTGTCAATCCTCACAAACTACATCTGCATCAATTGTTGAATAAGTCGAAAGGCTTGAGTATTACGGATCAACTTTGTATCGCGGCTTTAAGGTATATTTGGCTGCATTTGTAGCGCTTCAAATGCTTTTAGGGGAAAAACCGCAGCAAACTCTATGTTAATAAAGGTATTAAGAATTAGGAATTTTATAAGCCTGTACGGTATTATTATGGTAAAATCCGTATTTTATTGGCAGGTGAGGACCAATTTCTCGCATGGGATTCATCATAATAACACATTATTATACATAATAACAATACTGTATAATAATATATTTCTCTATTAGACATTGATGTTTAAGATGAATGCTTTACATTCATTACATGATAGACTTTGAAAAACTATCTTTGAAAAATATGGCCCGAATAGAAGAATCTTTAACGATATAAACTGTTTATTGCATTGAAATAATGAACTCATATGTTTATAAAGTGATTTGATCTTAATTTTAATTCTTAGACATAGATTTATTTGAAAATTAATATCATTTAATGCAATTCAAATGGTCTGTTGAAGGATAAAAATTGGAAAAATGCGACATAATATTTCTTCCTTCTGAACAGAGCTTTCTTTGAAGCAAAGAAATAGTATAAGAAAATTTATTTCAGTGCTATCACTCCTCATTGGGCCATAAAATATAGCAGAAATAGTTGTGCTGCACTACATGAACATTATTTTTATCAAGCCATTAACATCGTATTATTAAGTTACATATTATTATTATTATTATTTCTCATAACATATTATCCCATTTCATATAGTTTTTGCTCGGAATCATAAAATGTATGCTAACCATTGCTAACCATTGCTAACCATTGCTAACAAATGTTTAGAAACTTAGCTTTGATTTTCCCCTACAGTGCAGTGCATGCATTCCGTTAAACCATTAAAGCGAGGATTGTATTGCATCCAAGTGCAGATTGATAAATCTCTTATTGCACACTCAACTGACTTCTATCATTAATAATAGCTCACTGCTATTCAATACAATACTATATTACAGAAAGAGTACTGCACTAGATATATAGTTCTCTATTTCTGCCGCTTTACTTATACGAACTTTTTTGCCTCAGAGGTTAACAATAAATGAAATGAAATATAAAGTCTGATCGTTTTTATAAGATATTAATATACATAAATCATTTTTCAGATATTAATACACCCGAAAATATATATATAAGTTATATTCATTGTAATGATAAATCACTTTTTATATACATATTTTTTCTTAATTTCAAATGAATTCCACCTTTAAGTTATGATTATAGCCTTAATGTTGCGTTCATTCATTTTTTAATACTAATGTGAATTTTCATGAATATTCTTTGCAAAACGAGAATAATTCTTTGATATAACAAAACCAGACGAAACCATTGATTTTTAATAACAATGCAAAACATTAAAGAAATAATAATTTTAGACTTCATACTAGTATAAAAAGTTTTATTCTCATTGCAATAACTTTTAAGTGCAAAAAAACATTAAAATAAATTATTGCTCTTTTATTCCGAATAAAATTTTATGGCCCATTATTAGAAAGCATATATTGTTTCAAAATTTAATTGTTATAATAGTCAGTATCATAAGAATGATTTGAAATCTTATTCGCACGCGATTTAAAAATATATTTCAATAGAATTAAGTCAAATGATGCGATTAATGTCTTGTTTTGATTATATTCTTGAATGAATGAACATCACAAACACAAACCAATACTACACGAGACACAAATGCAAAGAAGACGAACTGCAAAACTTGTCTGCATTAATGCTTGTTTTATTTAGTATTAATTAGCTTAAGCTTATTCACCAACGCTTTTCTGCACACACAAAAACGATGGCTTTGCGTCGCTCTCATTAATGTAATTTACTGTACAGTAAGATTAATGGCAACCTTTTCATGGCTAACATTTGCTATTCTTTTCTCTTCCACCGCCTTTAACAAAGATTGGCTTATTTTTTATTACTTTACGAAGAAATAGCCTGGAAATCAAGTTTGGGAATAGCTCTCTCTTTCTTTCTCTCTTTCTGTTCTCGATTTAATCCATTTAATACCTAACACTCATATAAATAGAAGATCGACTTTTATACCATTAAACATAATTGATTTGAATAGAACTGATTCCAAAAACCGAAACAAACTTTATTCCCAATTTTCTAATCAAAAATGTTAGTTTATTTGAAAATATTAAGAATATAAATCCTTATGATATTTCCAAAATTTTGCAAATAATTTCGAAAAACTGGATAAAAGAGAAATATTTAAATATTTATCATTTTTACAGTTTTAGTTCGGGGTTTAAATATTTTTAATGATCATAAATTATTTGAGTTCCTATTATTCTATTCTTTTTCATCTGGAAATGATTGTGAATATTGTTTTTGAACAAAAGAAAAAGACTGACACATAGCGATTGTTTGCAGAGTTAATACAGTATAAAATATTATTTTACTTCTTAAGAATGACATAAGGATAAAAAAAACCTTTTTATTTGCAAATGTTTCATCTTTGGCTGTTTCTGCCATTTATGTATCGCTTTAAAAATTTCTTTTCGGATCAATAAATTTCAATTTGAAGCCAATAGGAATCTCACACAAAGTACACTCATGTTATACATATTCCTAACATTGAAATCATTCTAAAATATACTAAATGTATGATAAAAAAGAAATATCGACAAAAATATTACTGAAATCAAAGCTGAGTGATACCGAGTAAAGCTGTTCAGTTTGTATTCAGGTTAACATGAGATAAATGAACTAAAATTCAAATTGAATCCAATAATATCATAGAGAAATAATAATAATTTTGGTGATAATGTTCCCATCATTATCTAAATTCCTAAAACATTTTTTGATCTATCTGAATTTAATTCTAATAATATTTTTTCGATTTTAATATTCACAATGATAATTTTGACAATAATCGGGTTCCTCATTAAATCTGTCTTTCTGAAGGAATTTTGAAGTTTAATTTTTTGGCTAAATAAAGTTACTCAAAGGGGTGTCTTCTCACTTTGCCGAATTTCATTTAGCTGAAATTTTTTTCGATGAAAATATTTTCTCTTATGGGTATTATTTTTAAACTATTCTTCATAATTATTATAAATATTACAGCTATTCTATTTAAGCGAAAAGTGATTTAATTTTAATTTTTATTTATTTAATTAAAATAAATGTTCAATAAAATTGATATTAAAACTTCTGTTACAAAAACATAAAGTATATTTGTTTAAGTTTCGGTTTATAGAAACCAACCAAGAAGTTTTTTTTGAATAAGAAGGTAAACTAAAAATATTTTTCATGAATTATAACCAAATTAAGATAATGGTTGACATGAATATTTAAAACGAAATAAATTCAGCGAAGCGAATAAAATTTCCAGCGAAAAGGATTAAGAGAAATGAAATTCGGCGAAATGAAATTTTATTTTTTAGTATTTTTCTAATATCTTACAGATGCCACAACTTTTGAAAGTCATCGCAGAAGAAGCCCTCTTATCGCTCGATTTAATTGATAGCTTCGGTTCTGGTCATCACAAGTCATAATAAAAGAAGATCTGTTTCAAAGTGTCTTTATAAAGAAAATTATTGCTGAAAAGACGCCATTCATTGTGAAGTTTATACAGACTTTACTTCAATTTAAATTAAACAAATAACTTATATGAGAACAAAAGACAATTAACTATAATGAATGAGTTGACATCTGCATAGTTTGAATGGAAAAAATATGAAAGGGATATTAAAAAGCAAAAATCATAAAAACAAAACTTGCATAAAGTTATTCTGATGAATGTTTTAGTACTAAAGTATCATTTAACTCATTAATCATTCACCGACTTTTATTATTTCACAGTCACTATTGTTCTAAGTTTGTGTTGAGACTGTGTTGAGACTGTGTTGAGACTGTGTTGAGACTGTGTTGAGTAACATTAACTTATCTCTAACATCAGCTGCAGGGCGTTCGCTATTATATCTGAGGTCTAACAACTCCTACAATAATTATTCTTTCCCTCAAATCTATGGACTCAAACTTTTTCAATCTTTTCAGCGATACTAATGTATATTAAAACTATATTATCATTAAATTTTTTAAATGAGCCCACAATTTTCGCTCATTTTCTTACAAATTTTTATTTTTATTTTCGACTAACAATATATGTTTAAAAATTGGACCGATAAGAAGAAGGGTCGATAAGCAATGCATACCATTTTGAGTAATAGCGCTATAAAGTTAACGCAATAACACATAGTTATAAAAAAATTCTATAATTTACTAATTTTATTTGCAAATTTTCTATTGAAATATATATTTGAAACTTATTCAACATATAATATACAATCAAGAGAACACATTCAAACGAAAATCTCAAAAAACATTATAAGTGCTCATCGGCCCTTCTTCTTATCGGTCCAATTAACTTTTATTTTGCAAAATTTTCTTAGCCTTATATTAAATTTTCTGGTCAAACACTAAAATATTATAGATATTTTTTGAGGATACTATAAAGTGTTATAATATGATAGATACTCATAAAATAATTATAAAAATATAAATAGATTTTAAGAGTTGAGTTATTCTATGGAAAATATTCTTTCATAGTCTTTGTTCAGATTTTAAAGGTTCTTTCATAAAAATCATTAATATGATAGTTTATAAATTAATAGATTATTAAGGATTTAAAGACTTTTTGACCATAACCATATATAAGCAGGTTTAATTTTAAAAGAGACCTAGCTGGCGAGATTTGCCGGGGGGTCAATACTCATCGTTTTTATAAGGAAATTTTTCCAAAATATTTTGTTTTATATTTTCTTAATATTTTTAATTATCTTGAAATCTCTTAGATTTTTATTTATGAAAACTGAAGAATTTAAAAAAAAATTATTGGGGAAGGGGGTGCAGTTTTTGAGCTTCGAGGATAGGATTTAAAACCACCTACATACCCTTTCTTAGATAGAATCATGACGTTTGTCGCAATTCTCAATTATTCTAACATCATTCCAATCCATTAGATTGTGTTCTATGATTGTGGGCAATTCCTTGTTATTATTTCTTAAATAGCATTTAGGGTTTAGCCATGGATTCGACAATCCTGTCTGTCTTCTAATTTGCACGCGTTACAAAATCCCTAATATAGTCAGAGTTTTTTTTTTGAAAACTTGAAAGCTCTATTTTATATTTTTGAAAAACTTTGTAAAAGAATAATTTTTACATTTTAAATACATTAGAAAACTTTCAGTAATTTAAACTCGCGTTCGAAAAACGATTTAATAGGCTGGTACTTTTGGTCTGTCCATCCTTAGTCAACAATAACTAATTCTTGAAGATTTTCCTTCTTGGTGAAAATTAGTTTTTTAATTTTCAGGATTTTAAATTAATATTTTTCAATGCAATTTTTACTTTTGCCAATTATTATATTTTTAACGAAAAATGTCTTCCAATTCGATTATTTTCAGTCCAATCAACTGAAATACAGTACATCTACTCATATAAGGTTTGACTGAATATTTACCGAAAGCTTTGAAAGTTTCAGTACTGTATAAATATTGTCAATAATAATGACTTTCTATCGATTAACTTATCTTTATTTTCGAGGATTCAGTTTGTTGTTAAAGTTTGTCATTTTTCTCTAGCATGTCATCCAATTATGATTGACGATTGTTTGCCTCGTCATCAACTATCACAAGCCATCATCAGAGACTCAGCTTTGAGTTGCCTTATCTGTCACTAACATGCCATAGATATGATACACAAGTATTATTGATTGCATTCACGTTTCTATCTATCTGTATATCTCTATATTTTTATCCCTTATCGTGTTTGCGATGAGTTTTGGAAAAATAAATATAATTGTGTTTCTCTAAACTTATTTTCTAGTATGTGTTTGCATGATATTCGTTCCATTGTTTCAAATCATTAATTATCCTTTTGGTGCATATCTTGACAGTTCTGAGTCTAAATGTGAAGCAAAACCATTTTTCACTCTCTTTTTAGTCTACTTTCAATCTCGTTTGGCTCTGATATAATCAATGATAAATACTAAAGAAATATTGCTATTTATGTCATCGTTATTTAAAAGTATTCGCAAACTAATACTCATCAAACTTTGGGTGCATTATTAAACTCTTCCGAGTTTGGAAACAACATTTTCAGAGATTTAGTTTAGATTTTTTTGGGCTTTACTTCCGAGGCTTATATTGTTGCAGATCGAGCTCACACCTAATCTAACTTTATGTTTGATGAGGTTCGTTAGGGTTAAATATGAGCAGAATCTCTGCAAATATCACCCACTATTTGAAGTGAAAGTATGGAATTGTTTTCAAGTCATTTAACAAGTTATTGTTTTAAAGGGAGAGGAATGGAAGAAATGCTGGTTTAATTGGTTTAAATAAAATATCTTTGATAGAGACGAAAGAAAATGTATCAGTTTAAAGAGTTTACATATTTTTATGTTTTTATCGCTCATATTGAGTAAAAATGCTTTTACAAAACCGAAATCAATTTAATTTTTAATTAATTTTAATAAATATATACATTTTTCGCTAAGTCTGAATTGAAATTATATTCTTATAAACAATATTTTTGAAAACTCTCTTCGGAAATCGAGAGGGTGTGCCATTATTTTTCAAATCTTTTCCGGCCCCTTTTATACATATATAAGCAAGGGAAGCTAGGTGAGGTTTTAGACCCTAAGCCTAAAAACCGGACCCCCAAGATTTCTCGTTTTTTCTGTTTTCAATACAATTCTGATAAAAATTGAAAAGGAATGAAAAACTCTTTTTTCAGAAAATAATCCCTTATAAAAAACATTAAGTTTTGACACCCCTTCGACTCAGGTCTGACGGTTTTAAAATTGAATTTGCTTATCTATGATTTTATTACAATACAATTCCATTGAATAAAGTGAGCAATGATTTTGAAACTTTTCTCTATTATCTATAAACTGGTGCTATCAATTAATTTTATTTAAATCATTTCAAAAAATTGCAACTAAAGTGCATTTTTGTGAGAAATATTTATTTATATAAATTGCTTGTTTAGCTTTAAACTTGTAATATTAGTCAAAAGTAAAGAAGTTTCTGTAGGTTTATGACACATGAAATTTTCCATGTGTTACATATGATAATGAATTTGAAAAATTTTCCTATTATTTCAAACATTATTTAAGTTTCAGTTCTGCATATCTTTAAATTCGTGATTCACTGTAATATAGGCTCAGTTTTAAATAAAACAGCACAAAACATATGAAATATATTAAAAATAATATTATTTTAGATAAAATTATGCGTTAACTAATGACAGAATATATGGAACAATATAAACAAACTTATATTACTAATTATGTGAGATTAGTGGAAATAAACGATGAAACTTATTTAGTTAACAATTAAACAAAATTCGATTTCGTAGAATTGTAAGAATAATAAATTTCATATCAAACACAAAATGAAAGGAAATAATATTGAATCCAAATATTTCTCAAACTACTAAAGAAAGTCTTTGTCATTAAATTAATCAAATCTGTATTATTCAAAACTTAAATAAAAATATAGTTAATGCTGATAAAGGCTTAATTAGAAGCTTTATCATCTTTTTAAAATAAACTCTCATTTATAATATGGTCAAATCGATTATTTTTGTTTGACTAATAAATACATCTCAATTGTTGCTGTTATTAATTGATTCGCGAATAAGTATTTTAAGGGTAAGTATTGATGAATAAAAACCTATTAAAATAACATTTTAATTGTAATAAATACTAAGCATTTGAACTGAAATTATACTTAATTTATTTAATGAGTTTTTTAATGCAAATAAATTTTTTCTTATAGATTGTTATCTAAATAATAAATTTGAGACATTATCATAAGATTGCATACATGTCGTAAAAGTCTTAGAAGTTTAAAATATTTGATAGATTCTAATCATGAACATATCAATAATAATGATATATTGATTTAATTATTTTGTATGCATTGAACGATAGGTTGCACCCATTTTAATGATATTTTTAAAAATTCAAGGCTTTTCTTCAGCATAATTCGTATACATAGAGTAATATTTGCTACGCCACTGAACTCGTTTATAGTAAATTTGAATTTTGTTTTTATAGACTCATTCTTTTCATGGATGTAACACACGCTGATTTCCTGCAATTATAAAGCATAATATGTGCCACCCATGAAATCACGACTGACAGGCAATTCTTGACATAAAAATTAATTATCGAATTGTTTACTGAATCAATGAAGCAATTTAGAGACTTGTCTTCTCTGCTACCTTGATCTTAATCAGTAGTCTCGATCTCTCATACACTTCAACAAAACGTTAATCGGCAATAATTTAAAATAAGGTGGAACTCAATTTATGGCTAAATAGTATTCTTTTAAAATATTATCTTCCTTTTTAATTTTTTTTAAAAATAATGAGCTTTTTATAATTTTTGCTGTTAATTTATCATCGGTTTGATAAGAAGTGCGGTAAAAGCAGGTTTTTTGGCGTATAATTTAAATGTTTTTCTGTTGCAATTTATTTTCTGACTCATTTGATAGCTAATTGCCACACACGAAGACAATGACAAATTAAATTGTTGATCTGATTAGATTAAGAATTTTGAGTCACGTGAAAAACTCTAAATCAAAATGTTTAAGATTTATATAAAACTCACTCATTTTGATAAAAGATTTGATTAAACCCAACTTTAAATTTCAATAAGATTTAATAGTATAATAATGTTGAATAAAATAATTTGACAGTAAAATTGATTAAGTAAAGGCTAGCATTTTATTTCATTTAGATTTAATCACTCCAGAAAATTAATGTTTGTGAAAAACTTCATAGTTTTAGTGCAATACCTGACTAATGATCATAAGTTTTACAGAAACAACTAATCATTCTTTTTTATGGGAGAGTGAATTTTATTCCTTTAATATATATGGTAACTAAATGATCTTCTTCATGATTCTTCTTTATCATCCATAGTCTTCATTTTTCTTTCAATTTAAGCAATGAATAGCACACACAATGTTGAGGTGCAATCATTAGTCAGTGCCATATAAGACATGTAAGATTGATGATGTCGTCGTTCGCATCAACTATGACTTAGTTTTATTGTGAAAAACTTTTTTTTCAAAAAATATAATGTATTTAGATTTGCAAACTTTTCCTCATTAAATATCACTAAACAGGAAAGTCGACACCTCTCACACTCTTCGACACTTATTTAATGGTTTTGTACTTTTATGCTTCAAACATACCGAACGTCACATTTAAATTAAATTTTAGTCATATATTTTCTCTCATCAATCATTTTTTGTTTGTTAGTAACACTCATTGTTCAGTATAATTATAACATTCACAATAGCATAGTATACACTTTTGAAAATTATATTTCCATATTATTCACATTTAGATTTAAATTTCATATAATTTGTCACAAGTCATAAATTTAAAAAATAATAATTTTAATTATTTAATTTGTTTTAAAATTTTAGTCACACTAAAAATGCAAAATTGCTTTTGACAACTCAGATAATTTACCAGATAATAAACGCATAAATCATGGTTTTATTTCGAAATAATCAACTTTTTCAACTTTGTTTTAGTTTAAAACTGTGATAATTATAATTGCAAAATCCTTGATTTTATAATTTATGCTATTATTATATTTATTTCATTCAAATAAAATCAGCTGAATTTAAAACTTCTCTAATATCGATTCAGCTCATTTTTTTATTGAAAAAAACATTAGAATTGAAATTTGACTGAAAAAATATAATATCTCAAATTGAATAATGTGTTTAAAAAGAATAAGATTGAATGGAATTTCTCTTAAGCCATAATTCATGTGATTTTTAAAAGTATTTCTACGCACTCTTAATAAATCTAAGGTATTGAATAAATTATAAATATATGTCTTTGTGAATAAATATATTCTTTGTATGATTTATGTTTAGAACTCCTTTTATAACTCATCAATTATTACTTATATTATATAAGTTATATAACTGAGTATCAGAACTTGTACATTATTTTGAGTTATGAAAAAAGAGTCTAACATTAACAATAGATTGCAACAAAAAATTGTTTTATGCATTCAGTTGTTTGATATAACTTATGTTTAAAAGGGTTTCAACAAAATATTGGCAGAAATCTAATCATAATTTCAATTGAGAAAATATTGAATTTATTCATTTTTCTTAGTTTGATAAAAATTCATTCAGAAATTGATAACTTTTTCAAAGAATATTGGATTTCAAACATGAATATTCCATATATTTCATGAATTTCTGATGCCAGTAAATTAAGTTGAAATCTACTAACAATGAAGATTCGAGGGATATTTAGTCAGAAATCTGCTCTTGTCTATTGAAGAGAAATGCAAATTTTCAATACTCATAACATTTATCAAATTTATTTAAACTATGATCTATGGTTGCATTTTTGGTAAACATTAAATAACTGAATACCTGAAAAACTAAATACTTATTTTGCATAACTTACTCATTGTTATCTTTAATATCAGTCTCTTTACTTTGTTTGATAAATATCTCAACTCATTAATGTTCTCCTCTTTTAACTTATTTATTGCTTAAAAAATAAAAGTAAAGAATAGGAGTTCTATCAAATACTTGTAATTGGTAGTTATGTTCACCACTTCATAATAAATCAGTCCTAAATCACAATAAATGGCCATTAAAACAAAAAACTATAATAAATAAGTTTTGCTTTTTAGACCAAAGTTTATTATGTTTTAGGGCTCTTTTTAAAAGTCCATTTGAAAATGTTTTATTATCTAATGTAATAGATTGTATTGTCATTTCATTTAATCGCAAATATATAAGTAAACAATAGAAATATAGCAGAATTCAGATAAATTTTTTTTATTACTTTCGGGTTTCTCACTATCCTTTTACTAATGTTTGTTCAGATAAATTATGTGTCCCGAGACATAAGTTACTGTAATGATCAATGCTATGCCTGCAATTCAAATAGGCATTTATGTGCCTTCATTTAAACCATTAATGGGAGCCATTAGTTTAGTATTAATTCAAAAATAAAGTTATAGCACATCTATCAAAAACGAATCATTCGTCAGTCTATTGATTACTTTAGACATGTATTCGTTGAGCGTAATAACATTCTGACATTTTTCTAAGAAATCCTTATTTAGTTAATAAACTGAAAACGTCTTTCTCATAATATTTATTCCCATTCTGTAGCTATCATTAGAGTATTATTCATTTTGTTCAAAGTATTACTGTATGAGTATTACAATGAAATGCATACACCAGTAAAGTGTTATTATATTATTTTCTCAGCGGTTCTCCAGATTGTTAGATTTTGTTGAGAATATAGTCGCCGCCGTGTTGTCCGATTGGTTTGGTTAGGGTTGAGTGCATTGCTTATTGTGCTTCTATTTCTCATTGCTTTCCTTTGCTATAAATGAGCCGTAAGAATGATGGCCTGCAATAAAAGTGTTTGAGACGAAGACCACGTTCGCCGACACAAAAATTATAGCAAAAGAGCCTCTCCTCGAGTGAGTAATGAGAGAAATGCCTCCACTTTGTGTTGTTCGGCGTTTGTATGCGATTCACTACTCGATTACACCTCTGGGAGAGAGAAAGGATAATGCATTGCTATTGCGATCAATTGTCCAGAACCACAAAAAGTGAGCTCATATGAAGCCTTTAGGCTTACCTTTTAATTCTAAACAATCGCTACTAAACTTATTATAGTCTCAACTCTAAACGATAAAACTTTTTCTCTCAAATTTTTCGATAAAACTTATTTATTATCTGAAACAAAAAATTCATTTTAAAACAAAAACTAATTATTTTGCGCTTGAATTTAAATCTATATTTGATTTAAAATTAATGAAATTAAATAATTTCTACAATCAATTTAGATTTATAATAAATGATTGCTTTCAGCCCTAATTTTAAAGTAGTTTTGACTTAATTTATGAAAGGGTGAGGCTTTTTGAACCTATTGTAGCATTAATTTAGTTTTACATCTGATGTTCACTTTTCCAGTAATGGCGAGAAAAGGGGAACATAAAGAGAGATCTATCGAAGAAGTGATGAATGTCCCGAATCGAATCCAATTGCTGTTCACGTCTGAGTGTTGTTATGCTAATCACCGATTATTCATTGGTTCTCATGTTTTAATTAATGATTGAATACGTTTCTTCGCACGATTCTCTCTATTCTCTGAGGGAACAAAATTATTTTGTGAATAAGGTTTCGATGTGTGCGAGGCTTTCGACCTTTAGATGTCAGCCATTCATTCTGACTGCTATTGCAAAGAAGAAACTTTACACAAACTTTGATGAATGGTATGGGCCGTAACCTTTCTGACAGACTGTTTGCTGTTTATTTCTTCTATTCTTCAATCGGCACTCAATCATCATCAAACTGTTAAAACTGACCAAAAATAGCTCACTTTGATGTTGATTTCGACCATCTGTTAATTAACTATTGTTGAGTCAGACATTTTTCGTTGATTTGACATTTTCTTCACTTTTAAAAAAGACTTCATTATTAGAAATTCTCTCAAAAACTGAGTCCGGGGTCATAAATGCCTTTCAAAAAGGAAGTATTTATTACTTTATTTCGACTAAAGTCATGATTTTTTTCCAGTAAAAAGTAATTTATGATAAGAATTATAGATATTTTTAGAATTGTAAATTCATAATTGCCAACAATTTTTTTAACTTGATTCAAATCCATTTAAATGTGTAGTTCAAACACAACCATTAATTTCACTTTACTATAATTTTATACGTTTTACAACATATTATATTTTAATTAATTACTTAATAATTTTATAAAACCTGTTATCATAAAAGTTCATGAGATGAAAAGCATGTCAATTAATTATCAGTCATAAGAGTGTTATCATTGATAACTTATAAATGTCCAGCAGTTTCTCTTTTAATAAAAAATTAATAACTGTGTCAAATCGTGTGAACGCTTTCTCAAATATTTTCATCAAATCAAATCAAATCAATTTTTGCCTCAAAATATCAGCTATTATTAAGTGCAACTATTTTTACTTCTTTTAATCAATTCATAAATGAATTAATGCTGATTCGGTCACATAATCTAAGTTTGTTCAATAAATCTTTTCCACAATATTTTAAAAATATGACTTATTGAACATATTAATATCACTCTATTTGAAAATGGTTTTCAGCTATAATGAAATTAAGGTCACTTAAAGTACTAAATTATAATTCAATATTTGAAGTTTCTTAAGGTGTTTTAGCGTCCAATTTATCAAAACTGTAAAAGTAATAATCAATTTTGGAAAAACATTTGCTTCGTTTATTTTTTATGTAATATTTCCTGTTTTATTTATTTATTTCTTCATTCATATTGCGTGTGTTCACTCAAACTAATAAATCACTTTTTCATCTAACATCAAAATTATTAATGATCTTTATATTTCGTGAATGGAGTTGAAATTGAGCCTCTCGTGAAGTTTTGGAAAAATTTCAGCCCTTTTGGCATTCATTTTATTTATGCCAATTTGGCTGAAACTGCTAAATGTATAATTAAAATAGTTGATGGAAATCCATTTGTCACAGACCCCCCTCTTAAATGCTATTTTACTAATGCCTTCGTTTCCATTTTTATTTTATTTAATTCTAGCTCTGCGTGTAATTTATTTAAGTTTTTTCATTTTTCTCTTTTGTTAAGTTATTCACTAATTTTCGAAAGTTTCGCCGTTGGCTTCGCCTCTGTGTTAGTTTGGCTTCAGATATCATATTTAACAACAAAAATGAAAACATGAGGATAATTAATTGGTTACCCCTCGGGTTTAGTAGCGAAAGCAATCTATCAAACTGGGGAACATTGAAGCAAAATGGGTGGGAATTACTATTAAATTTATTTGCATTTTACTTACAAGAAGGTTATATGACTACACTTCTAAATATCAAGATTCTAAAAATTGAAAGTTCAAAACGTCGAAATTCAAAACATTGAAACTCTGTTTAGAGTCTTTGATCTCTGATTGTAAAAATTATTATACAATTTTTCTTTAACTTTTAAAGTATATTATTTATAATAATTTAGTGTATATATAGAGAATCCAAAAAGATATACAGGAAGAGCAATCCCTAATAAGTACAGTAGATGTGATTGAATGAATGAAACGTATTTTAAAACAAAGGAAGCAAAAGATATTCTCATAGTGGATATATTTTTAAATAATATTAATAACTCATTTTTGAAACTACATGATATGTCGAAAGTTCAAGTGAAAGATATCTCGGATAACTGCTTAACTGTAAAGATCTCTTATCCTTTACTAATATATTATATTATCAGCCACTTTAGCTTTAAAGCGAAAAGTATCCTTCTTATCTTTCACTTAAACCCTCGACATATGAGTATCAGTGTGACAAACGACCTAAATATTGTTATAATTTTCCTCATTTTAAACAATTTTAATGTATTTTAGTTTTATTCTAACAATTTTTAATTTAATTATTTCAATTTAAAATTTTGAGTTAATTAGGTTTAAACAAAAGTTATCTCATAGAAATCAATGAAGGAAAGCATATAAAGGATACTAAATATCATGGCTATGGATCATGATCAAGCGTGATATCGATGTTTCGAACTGCTTCAGATTAGATTATGAAAAGACCGGAAAATTGAAAAAGTTAAAAGCTTTTTTGAAAAAGATTGAAATAAAAGCATGAAATATTGGTCTCAATTCACACTTTTGTGCTTAAATATTCAAAAAACGATATCTTGAAGACATGGGTTGACTCACTTATGAGTTCCATTAATTTCAAAATTATTTTAATTAAAAAATTTTAATTATGAATCGCTTATGTGTTAAACATAAAAACTAAAAGGTTAAAAAGTTCTTTTAAAATCTTATGATTGCTTTAACTGTCAAAAAGTTGAAAGTGCTTTGAATTTTAATATTAATAAACATTTTCAGCATAAATTTCTAGTCTTAAAATAAGATAAATCTAACCATTCGTGAGTGTAATTATAACTTTGAAATATAATAATAGAACGAACACAATAATAAAAATTCAAATCATAATTTTGTTGAGTAAAAAAGCTGCCGTTTTGTATTTTTACTCAATTATTACAGAGAAGTGCATTAAATTAGTGGCAAAAATAACACTTAACTCGAATGTTTTGATTACTTTGTCATTTTCGTATACCATTAGCTTTCGAATGGAATTAATGAATTTTACATCATTTCTCATAGCAGTGCACCAGTAATTATAGCAATTCACTTGATAGCAATATTGATAGTAAATTGTTCTCTATCTGTATTTGACAAGCGATCGTTTGTCTTTTTTAGGTTATGCTCTCTTCTCTCAAATACTAGTATAATGAGCTTATAGTTTTGATTTGTCATTTTGTCTGTCATTTTCATGAGTATTTTTATTTCAAAAAATTTCTATTGTTTAATCAATATTTATTGTATAGGTTATTATTCTCTTAATAAATATAAGGAAATTGATTAATATTTCATTTTTAAAGCTTAAAATAATCAAATAAAAATATAATTTTAGAATTAATTTTTTTTGTAAAAAACAGAGAGAATGTAAAATTCATAAAATTTAGTTCAATAGAAACAATAATTTTGATTTGATTAGAAAGTTTTTTAAAATTAATATTGCAAATATTCTTGCAAAAGAGGGTAAGATTTAGAACTCATTTTGTTCCTAATGATAGTCAAACTTGTTTTTAGATAATTAAATACTATTCTTCTAAATAATTCTATAATTATAATTCCAACAGCATTGAAGTGCTGCCACGTCTTGAAACCCATTATTTCAGGTCATGCTAATAATGTTAATAATATTTTTTGGCTGCCATTAACAGTGCAATTAAAGTGACTCTTCTTCAGTTGATAAACGCCTGCAATGTGTGAACCTGTGTGAACATGAACAGAATTTGGTGCCAACATTTACATCATTTACATTTAACTATCATTATGCAAACTGACTCGCACTTAATGATATATTAGAACCTCAGTCAACTGTATTAAATATATGGACAATCGCTAAACTTATTTGCATCTCTATATGCAATGATAACTCTATAAAATTATTATGAAATAGACTTGAAAACTATTTTTAAAATAAAAGATTACTATTATTTATTATCAGTTTTTCAAAAGATTGGATTTGTTTATTAGTGCATTGTTTTGTATTTTTCAATATTTGACTAATAAATGATATCATCAAACATTTTAGAATATCTTAGAGAAACATTAATTATTATTATTATTCTTTTCATATTTTTTATCCTCGAGTAGTATTTTGACGGTTGAATTGAAGTTGAATTTTTCGGTAAAAGATTGAAGTGATGTTTTCTACTCTATAATAAAATCTGCATGAATTTTATATTAAAGGTTAAAAGAGATAAATCAAAAATGACAAGCGATAATATATAAGTTATTATGAAACTTTAATTAGATATATCGACACATTAATAGTGAAGAAGTGACTTAACTGACACTTTTATTGACTTATATGATAGACTGCATCACACTTTTTAATAATATGTTAAATTAAAATAAGAAAAGAGGAACTCTTTTACAATCTGGTGATTAATCAAATTAAGGTTCATCGATGGCACTGAATAATTACCAATAATTATTTACAAGTAATTAGTTTTTTTTATTACTTATAGTCAGTCGATTAACATTTTTTTAAAAAGGTGAAAGTATCAAATAATTTTCGAATCGTATCGAAGATATCAGAAAATATATAAAAGTATGACCTTATCTGAAAATTATTGTTAAAAATTATTTATTACATTTCTTTGAGAGCTTCGTTTTCTAAGCTCTTATTATCGACTCGTTTAGAACTCAATACCGAAAGCTTTAAGCTCTGACTGTAATGAAAAATACTGCGGGAATAAATACAAAGAGATTAAATGGTTGTATAGTATAGCGATTCGCATAATTTATTACAATCATTGTTCGTACAATTTATGTTCACTATTTATGTTTCACTTGCTTTCTCCGACTCTAAATTGCATTTCGAAGTTAGGTTTTCATTTCGCATAATTAAGTTTGTGCACAACATTTATTATTGCTTCATATCTGCTTCATATTCACTACAATGTATTGCAGACTTTTCCTCACTTTCGTTCTATGTTTGTCTCTATTAAAGTACTGATCAAATAAATTTGACACATAGACTATGTGTTAACAAGTAATTGATGATTAGAATTGAATGATAGGCAAAAGTTCCTCAATATTTCAGCTGTAAAATTGATATCAAATAATATCAATCATTTGTAGACAATATTTAAATATTTATATTATGTAATAATAGTAAAAACACTTCATTTTCTATTTTTAATGTTATAAGATTTTCAAGTAATAAATTCTTAGAACAATTTCACAGCAAATTATGTGAGAATTATTCCATTAGACATTCATCGCTATAATGTATGAGTTGTATTACACGATTTGGCTTAACTGTTATTCGGTTTCCGTTTCTTCTCTCATCTCTAGTATTGGCTTTTGATAATCTCGTCATCCGCTACAGTGTCTTAAGTCTCGAGGGATTGATTCATTTCATGTTTCATTCTTTCTGACTCTCTCTCTCTCTCTCTCTTTCAGTCATACTTTAATAGAGTATAGAGTTGAGTCCCTTTTACAATGTAGTCATGATCTCACTAACTATAGTATCACGCAGTGTAACATTTTTGATGCTCAAAATGTTAGAGACTTGAGAGGAGGAACTTCTTTTAGTTACAGTAAATCCTTCGATGAAAGCTAAAACCGCATTACAATAGCATTATATTTTGATGTTTCGCATGAACACAAGATACTACTGCAGTAGTGACTTATTGCAAAAGCCCTTAAAGTTGGATTGATTTCCCGAGTGTTCACTAATAATGCAATCCTTACCACTCAAAGTGATTTCCTATCCATAAATTTGTTACGCAAATCATACAAGAAATGCATTTATTAATACTAGTATGACGTTAAACCATAAACTAAGTTATATGTTATGGCAGTTCTGTTGTTGGCTCTACTATTCTGTCTGTTCCAAATTGATTATTGCACGCAATCATATCTATCACTATCTAAAACCGAAACTCAATTCTTCATTAACTTCTAGTCAATCAATTAATACCAACTCTGAATTTTAAAACCATGATTTTCAGCTTTTACTTGAATATTTCCTAAATTTTTGCAAATTTTTCAATGTTAAGTTTAATCAAATATCAATTTTTCTGAGAAGTTAAAAATCCAATTCAAAAAGTATCAGTATTTTTGGCAGCAATATATCATTTATATGATTGCAATGACTTTCCCAACTCGTAAAGCTTATAAGATTTAGAGCGTATATTTGCTCTCAAGCATGCGTTTCATTTCATTTTATTTGTTAACCTATTCTTATTCCATACAATATATCTATACTAATAATTCTTTCATTTCTTATTCTTGTCGATATAATTCCATTTCCTTTTTTCCAGCGAATTATACGGCTTGTAATACAGGCTTCTATCATAAGTGTCGTGTCATTTTCCTTATTCCCATTCAGAATAATAATAATGGCATTCTATCCATCACTAACAATATGTGTATTACAAGAGAGTCGAGTTGTAATTCGGGTGAAAAGCGACACAAAAATGTATTAGCAGTAAGTATTATATTATAGTTCGCTTTACCTTTAAGTTTGAGGTGCCATTCAATTGATGATCCAAACCATGCGTGCAAACGGTTCCCTTTGATTTGGCAAATCTTTTGTGCATACCTTATGCTCTCAATCATTGCTGTTCTATTACTATTGGTAGCAATACTGGTAGAAAAGCTCGCATTACATCCCAAAAGCAAAACCGAACCATTTATATTAGTGTCGGTACAATTGATGGATTGTTGGCCCCCAACAAACTTGTCACTTTTGACGAATCGACGGCTTTTACTTGAGCCCTGATTTTAATTCTATTGGCAAATGATATTTACTGTTAGACTAATACACTTCAAAGATAAAGACTTGAAATATAGTGCCATAAAATAAATACCTGCTTCTGGTCTCAATCAGAATATATTTTCACTTATTTTTCATTCTTTTGAGTTTTGTTATTTTGAAATAAATTCAAAAACTTTTTTAGGCTTCAACAGATCCGTTCAGTTTAGTTACGAAAACAAGAATCGAGAACTATTACTTTAAGACATGTTTAATCGATCGAATGAATTAAACGCGTATACATCAGGAGCCGGTATTCGTTGGGATTTATTTGTTAAGGTCTTATAATAACACAAAATAAAACATAATACTAGATGAAGTGACATCCAAAATAAAAGAAGTAATAATTATATCTTTTTTCCTCAATGAAAGAGTTTTGTAAAGCTTTTGATGCAGGCATTGGTGGTAACAGTGATTTCGGGAATTTTTCTTTTATTCTCAATAGCTTTTTCATTTCTCTTTTTACATACAAATAATGTAAAGCATGCGATCTATTTTAAAGTTAGGACTAAAGTTACTCTATTATGGGCTGTATTGTATGATATGCTTCTATACACAGACAAGATTAATGGGATGAGTTGCACATTTCAAACTTCATCTAATGTTATACTCAATGTTCGTATGCCTTCCTGTCAACCAAAGTGATTAATGATGGATAATTCTGTGTATCTCTTATACCATATTCTGTATTACACACACATTGAATATTTTCTACTTTTTATACTCTTTATTACAGACTACGAACTAATCTCAGTATGATTTACATTTCATTTTTCAAATAACACTATGTCACTGATATTTTTATGAAAATTTAAAAAACAGGAAAATATATTATTGAAGCTTAAAATTTCCTAAAATCTAATGCTATACCGATATCTATCGTAATTAAATTCTATTAGAAATATTAGACATTGAAAAATTGTATCTATAAATTTGAGATAACATACGAATCTGTGAAATTTGTCAAATTAAAGGTAAGATTTATAAGCAAAACAAAAAATTAAAATTAATAATGAAACGAAATTCAAGAAAATAATGACCTTAACATTAATGCATAGAAGAATGCAGTGAACCTCATAAATACGAGCACATCATTAAGTTAAACCTTATCATTAGTGATTAAAGTACTCTATTCTGTTTTGCTTTATGTTAATCAAATTTTTGAAATATCAATAATTATTGAATTTTTTTTTAATTCTGAAAAACTAAAAATCACATCTCATAAAACCAGTTCTGGTTCGAAGTTTAAAATATGAACAAATACTTAAAATTAATTATTTTATTTTACACTTAATTTTATGATATAGTATAAAAATAAATACAAAGTTCTCGATCTTTTTATACACAGTAGTCTTTAATTAAAGTAATGGAAATATATCAGTAAAAATTTTTATTAGATATTTATTGTAATAAAATTGAGTTTTATTATTGCACAAATTGAATCGTAAAGTTTGTCATTTTATTGAGCATGCATTGAAGGATAGAAATTCACTTGAATTAAGACTCGGGCTTGGCTTGAGCTCTGAAAAATTGTATTTAACTTTTCCATTTTGTGCTTTAATTGAAAAATCAGATAACATTGGGACTAATTTTTGAAATTTTTTGAATAGACTTTCGATTAGCTAATAATTTTCAATAGCTTATATTAATATTTCACCTAAAAATTTAAATTCTTTAACTCAAATAGTAGTATGGGTTTAAATTATCTGTGACTGATTTCTCTGAAATACAAAAAATAGAGTTAATATTTAAGTCTCAAATTGAACACTCATTCATATATTAGTAAAAATGACAAACTTAGTTTTAATTGTATTCGATCAGAATACAAACTTAAGGCTTGTCATGGTATGTGTTATAATAAGTTATAAAGAGCTGCAAATGTTCAAGTTTTGTTTGGTTTGTGTTATTCTTTACATTAAGAGAAAATTGTTGAGTTTTGAAGCAGAAATGATGATTGTTTATCACCCGTTCAAATGTTTCTCAACAGCCCGAAAATCCGGTAACCATTAAGTTTCCAAACGTCGCCAACGAAAATAAATAAACAAAACTTTTAAATTGCATTTCTTATACCCTAATTGGTTCAATTTTAATATAATTTTATTATTATTTTAATGAAAGTTAATTTTTAAATTTGAATTCATATGTTAGGTTATTCATATTGACTCATTTAATTTAAATTGTAAATCAAAGATAATTCTATACAGATATAAATAGAATTAATTTAAAATATAAGTTAAAAAAATTGGGCTAAATATGAAGTGATAAAAGAAAGGAAGGCAATTCCATGCTCTCTGACATAAACGTATGACCATTAAGGCCAAGTCGTGATGATAAACCAGCCATTATTTATCGGTGACATTTCCCAAACCAATGATATAGTTCTGAATACTTTTGATCACAAATGATAGCTCTTTTGTAGATTTGTTTCCCTTTATTTTCATGCATACTTGAATATAAATATAAAAGCGGCGATTTTCTCAATCCATTATACTTTATAGTGACACTTATAACTAATATCATAGCTATAATAGCTCTTTTCGTACCTTATATTTCATTTATAATTTAGAATGTGTTGAGTAAGATAACTCAGTTTACTTTTTTTCATAAATTGACAAAAATAAAATACTTTATGCTTTTTTAGTGCGAAAAGCTTTACATTATTATCTATTTATTCATTTTAGTTGCCGTGAGCATCAATTTGGCAAAGTTTTGATTGTAAAATAAGTTTTAAACCTAAAATTATATTCGTTTATGACCGCAGAAAAAGTGAACCTTATCTTAACTGATATTTATAAAAATGTTTCACTTTATTTTATTGAACCCTTAAATTAATAAATATTAATATAAGGAAAGAAAAATATTCAAAATATTCAAAATATTTTCAATCTAAAATAAAAACCTAATAATAGACATTTGGAATATTAACAGAAATAACATGTTTAGATTAATATAGTTATTATCCGAGCATTAGTTCCATTCATGTTAAAAATATCACTGCATTAAAAAAGTTGCTATTATTGTGCGCCTAATTTATTCGACTAACGAGTAATTTAGATCACTTGCTATGAAGTACTTTCCCTCATGATTATAATTGCCTTAAAGCAGATCTCATAAAATATTGATGATATGAGAGTGACAGTAGTAAAGATGGAAACATCAAATGCTACACAATGTTGCACTTCATGTTAATTATTAATGAATATTGCGGCAAATTATGCCTTAATCTACTACTAGTATTATTCTGTATTTGCTGCAAATGTAAAACATTTCCACTTTTATTATATGACATCAGCTTTCCTATTATATTCCCGAAAGATCTCCTGGTGTTCACTTCAATGATATCCGCTTTCTATGCTTAGTAGACATCAAACTTATATATTCATACTTAAGACATAATATTGATCATGTTATGAAACATTTTTAGTAATTATTAATTAGATGTCAATGTGTAAAATATACTTTCAAATTATGAAATATCGCCTGAAATTGTTTTTGACATTCATGTAAGTATATATTATAATTAAAAATGCATAAATAAATTGAAAATAAGATAAATTACTTCCTCTGACTGGTGATGATAAATCAGATCTTCCCTCAAAAAATTGTTTATTCATTTGAAATGAATTCAAAGTTTTTATTAACTAAAAATAAAATTTCTAATGACTTTTGTATCTGATGGTCAAATACTACTAAATATTATAAAGATTACACACAACTAATAAGTAAGTATATATTTATTCAAATATTTTACTGTTTAAATATCCTAATGTATTGATTCCCAAATGTATTCGAAAATTATTCTATCGCTGCCATGAAATAATTATTTGGGAACTCCTGTACTTTATATAATTTGATCAGTTAAGTAGTATACTATGCATGCTTTCAAATGTTGTCTTAATTACGAAACGTAATGCAAACTCATTCAACTTATGCCCATATACGATAGTAAATTAGTATAACATAATAAAAAATTATATTTTGACGGCTTTGTGGGATTTTATTAAATAGAGTAGGTGTCACCCAAACGTGATCTCATATTAATTTGTGATACTGTCATAAAATATTGTTGTAAAAAAAGTTTTGTTAGCAATTATAACTCTTACGGTTCGATCTCATGAGACTCTAAATTTGTTGGCTTGAAATTAAATGCTCAAAAAAGATAAAGATAAACTATAATTCAAAATTATTAAATCAGGCTTTTTTGAACCAATAAATATTTCTTTCAATTTCATTTACCCACAGAAACACTAACAAAAAATAGATAATAAGTATACTCATTGTCAAGTGATTGTGAATTCTTCATTCATTAAGGGATGCTTAAGGATCAATATTTCAAAGATTTTCTCATTCATTCAAACTTAAAACATGATGCATTATATTTTAGTATAATTAATACTATAATAATCACTAAATTTCTATCCCTACGGATCAGAGATCATCCCGTATTGACGCAAAATTACTTGACTATGAGTTTACACGATTTTATGATTAAATCATGAATTTTTTCAAATTGTATTAAGTTTACTATAAAAAACGCATCAAATCTTATAGGTATACACAAATTGAAATATTTGTATTAAAATTATAAGAAAACTAAGTTCTTAATTACTTTATTTGGAGGAAAAATTCTTTTCGTTTATGAAAAAGAGATTTGTAAACATTAAAAAAACTTCAATCATTACTCGAAATATCGAATGTTGAATGTAATGCCATATACTTTTCATGATATTTATAATCTCAATAAATCACTACATTTAACGATCACATAATTTAGAACTCAATTTTTCATTGAAATCTGTTTTATTTTGTTTTGTTTTTCATTTTTATTGATATTATCTTCTATTGAGGTTTAAACTTAATCATAAAGTTATTTTAAACTTGATTTTTTTTATTATTATTAAAATCAAGTTTATTTAAGAGTTATTTAAGTAATAATAGATTTACTGCCATATGAAATATAGAAAAGTTATAATAAGCTTATTTAAAATAATCTTAAGAAAAGGCGAACACTTCTAATAAATCATTTTTGAGATAAATTGAAAAATGTTTTTTAGTGATATAATATTTTGATTAAAAATAAATAAAAGTCCTTCACATATTTTTTTGGAGAAATAAATTTTATTTTGCTCAACAATAAAATATGAATTATTGATGTTAATATTCCTCTGTTAATAATTGCCATTTTAGTTGCAATACTGCATAAGTTATCAAGTTTTCTCATCTGCCACAGCAATAAATTATTAGTTTTGATTAATATAGCATTGATTAAGGGCTCGCACGAAAAATACAAAAATTGAACTCACTTTATGTTACTGTATGTTAGTTGTAATCTCACTCTTGCATTTTGAAAAATGAAAAATGCACATAAAAGAAATGATTAATGATAATACTTTGCAGTTGTTTTAATGTGCAAAAAGAAAATGAAATGCTAATAGAAAACTAGTTTCATAATATTCACTGAAATATACTATTGAGAAAAAACATTATGATAGGGCAAACATTTAATGTGATTTGAATTCAAAAGATAGAGGCAGAAAAATATCATGAAAAGAATGAGCGATATGTTTGAAGTACACAATGTCAGCGATACTGATTGATGACACTCACCATAAGTTTGTTAATAACAGTTACTTCCTTTTGAAAGTATCGCCCGAACAACAAACATATCAGTCAATATCTATTTGACCGTAAATTGTCACTATCTATTCAAAAATACTATTTTACTCTCAGCAGGTGTTATAACTTATATAAGTTATGAACTTATAATTGAACCAAAAACTAACTACTTCTTAAGTTTATAAATAAATCTGTTATAACTCAGTTCAGTTCAATGAGAGAAAAAATGTTTTGAAGCAATAATACAATGAAAAAAATTTCAATAAAATAGTTCATCCAAGAGTTGTCAGCTTTTAATTGCTTTCAAAATAAATTTGAAATAAAATTCAAGTATTTTTATTTGAGAACTGAATGAATTACAGAATCGTTGATAATTTTTATTTTATTTATATTACCCATAATTAATACTTTTAAAAAGTTTATGTCAGTCTTATCTACTTTAAAGTTATAAAAAAATAATTTATAGTATCTAACAATTAAATTGCAAGACATTGCCCTCTTAATAGTGATAAAATTTTGAAGGTTTAACTGTCTTATGTCTTATCAGTGAATTAAGCAATTAGTTTAAAAAAAAGTTGGCAGAAGAGTGGTATTCATTCGTTACTTTTTTCTAAACATAAAAGATGTGATTTAATAGCATAAGTCAAGTGAAGATGATTTAGAGAATATGATCATTGCCAGGAAATGATTATCACTGTATTTGACATGATTCCAAAATGGCTGATAACTGATGAAAGGCGAACAATCAATCAAAGTTTCTGACCTCAACTGCGCCGCTGAAAGTCGCGCACTAGTAGTTTAGAATGTATTTTTTCGACTCTGCACAGCTTCAGAATGAGTAACAACATATGCAATGGAAATACTAATGGAATTGCAATATGTGTGCAATAAGTATTAGGCGCTCATTAATCATATTTTCTTGTAGCGAAAAAAGTGGCGATACTTGAGTTCAGTTGACAGTCGTTGTGGAAAAGAGAGATGAACTCATGTCGTAATTTTAGCATTTAATGATTGATTGCTCATAATGTTAGTGGTTTCAAATGCTCTCGACATAACTGCCATATCAGTAGTACTTCGATATGTTATATTAAATGCATGTATAATGCATACCGATTGTGTACATTAAAGATAACTGATCTCTGTTTCAACTTATTCATAATGAATGATACCATTATTCGATCAAAGTTTTAAATAGAGATTTGTATGGAAGATAAAATATTTTTCAACATAGCTTTCAGAAAATATTTTCATCGGTTGTTATGAATAAGTTTAAACATATAACTCTATCCCTACTGTACAAAAGTTCAAATTTGAAAGCTCAATGTTTACCTCAAAGTGAGCACAAATATTCTTTTTCTGATCATAAAAATTGAAGAAAAACAATTAATTAGATAAAACCCTTAAAAGCCCTTTTGCTGATAATTGAATAATTTTTGCATCACTTATTCATAAGATATTAATGGGCTGAAAGCCGATCATTTATTTTCTACAGTATAATTACTGAATTTTAAAGCTTTAAAAATATATATACCTCTGCGTTAAATAATATTAATAAAAATTAATATTTCATTTTTAAAAACAAGTTTGAGTTTGAAGTCTAAGCCTAAACGCTTGTAAGTTAACCATTAGGACGAAATACTGCACTCTTTAGCCATCAGGCCATAAATGGCAAATGGGTAAAGATGGTAAATGCTTGACAACAGATGTTGTCAGCAATCAATGATTCGGAGCGCGAGTGAAGAGAGTTTGAAATCGTATTTCTTGTAAATTGAAAGTTTGTTATGTTATGTTATGTTATGTTAGGGGCGACTCACATGTTGAGACATTTTATTGCTATAAACTATGTGTTTACTTTTGATGATCATTGATAATGATTATGAGTGATGAACCAATTTATTTCAAGCTGTTGTTTTCGGTAGCATTTAGAAAATCAATTTAAAATAGTATTAACATAAAACTAATTCAAACTTTTTTCCTTATAATCGTTATTATTGAATATCAATTGGTGTAAGAATTATACAGTACTGCTAACATTTACATATGATTTACATAGACTTAACGTCCAGTCGATACTATGCTTTCATAAGTTATGAATCATTAGGTTTGAAAGTTTAAAATTCAATATCAGTCAGAATAATTGATACAATTCTGAATAATTATATTAATTCTAATATTTTGATTATAAAAAGCAGTAAATAATTTCTCTAATTGTTTGAAATCTTCTATACTTGTATTCATTGATAACAATATTTGAATAATAGCTGAAATACTAATTATTATGATTGATGTGATGATACTGATGGTGAAAATTGAATACTTTGTCAATAAGAAAATGGCTGATTTGGTCAACACATATGTTTCAAATTAAAACAAACATTGAGTAAAGAGTGAAAGAAGAAGACGAAGCTAAGAAAGTGCAAACCCGAAAACCTAAAATAACTCAAAACGACTTAGAATGACGTTAATGGTATAGTTAATGTTAAAGTAAGCATTAGACGACTTAACTTCCCTAAAAATTGTAGCCTTCAATTTACCAGTAAAACTACAATTAAAATCTAGTCATCCAATACTCACTCAATTATTGACAACACTTTTTGAAGTCTTTTTCGCATTTAAGGAATTATATGAGAATATCAATGAGATGAATGAGAGAAATGAGAGAATGAGAATTTCGCTTTCGAAATACATAAGATGTTGATATGAATTTAAATATATTTTAAAACTAATTTGAATCTGAAAATAAGTCTTTTTCTTTTTATGACAATAAGTAAAATATCTGAAATATGTTAACAATTGAATTCTCAAATATGAGTAACAAATCAAAGTGAGGCAATGGAAAGATAGGTTGTTATTGCATCTGAAGGTTTGATTGTATGCCGTTATTCAGTAGTTATTCAGTGCCCACATATTTCTAAGAGCCATATAATACAAATGGTTTCTCTGTCAGACCCCCACTGATTTCTCGATCATAAATTGTTCTCTTTTGCATTGAATGTATGCCACGATTGTTATGTATGGTTACAAACTTTTCTCTATCTTGAAAGCACTTTCACAATTGCCATATTTTTTCCTCTCTTAAATCCCTAGTGTTTGGCCGAATGACACCTTATTTCCAGGTTGTTTTGTCCGATCTTCCAATACATTCATTTATGCATCGATGCACACCATGTGAGTCTCTACAGGCTCTACAGCCGTCGTCGACCCCATACCGAGCGAACATTCATTTTTCAAAACTTTGATGTCTTGTGTATTTCGCCGCCTTCTTTGGATTCGCCACACATTACGTAATTTTTAGAAACTTAATAATTAGTTTTCTTTCGATTCTATTATTGAACTGAAATAGTCATTAGTTTAATCGAATTCAGAATTCAGATAAACTGGTTCTACTCCATAAAAATACTGTAAATTGATATGAGAAAAGTTGGATTCTTTTAAAAACAACAAATTCGACACAAAAATCGAAGAAAATAAAGTTTTTGTCCACTTGAAAAAGCAGAACGTAATGTATGGTTAGAAGATGTCAAACGCAAGACAGAGCCAAATGTCAGCAACACATTTATGGTTGTATTCATGGCTGTCAAGTTTTTCAATATGATCACCTGAAAGGAACAACTTTTTCGCTTTTTAGACACTTTTCTATCCAGTAAAGCGAAAATACATTTGTTTCACTTTAACACACAGTTGTGTCGTAAGCAAAGAGAGTTTTTTTTCTATTGATAAATATTTTCCCTCTCAAAAGAAGATGAATGTTTTATCCAGTAGTTAATGATTGTGAGATTGGAATCACGGTTCAGATAATTTTTTGCCGTGAACTCTACAGTTGTACTTTATTTTGCTGTTAAGAACTATTTCTTTCTCAATGCAATAAATATATAAATGAGTCAATAAATATATTTTTCTAGTGAAAAATAAAAAGAAACTTGATTTAAGATTATCGTAGAAACAAATATACAATAACAATAAATTTTGTTTTATTTTATTTTCTTATTAAAGTTCAGCTTCAATAGTGAATTTCCTAAAGATAGTAGTTTTTACGTGATATTTCAAACTGAGCCTGAATTGCATCCTTCACTTATTTTGGATGTCATTTGTCTGAGTTGTGTCCAATACCAGTTGACTCGTTGATGGCGAAGAGCGTTCTGATTCAGAGAGTAAAAAAATAAAAATATTTGTAGCTTTGAGTAAAACTTTGTTAAATTATATTAAGTGAATTGCCTTAAGTTAACAAATGTTAGCCATAAATCTGTAGAAGTGAGACACTTAAACACACATTTCACATTTTTGCCTTTCTGGTGGCCAATAATTTAATGTTTGGTAGTATATGTCAAACGATAGTATAGAGTGTAGAGTAATATAATATATAACATTTTTGTGACTCTCTGTTAACTACTCTGCACTTCACTTCTATTAGACTACAGTTTGCTTCCCTTCTATTCCTCGGTTAAGTTATAAGAAAATAGAGCAAAGATTAGTGAATTCACCGCACAATTTATGAATATAGCCCATTGGCTGACGTGTACAAAAAATAAAAGTAATACATTCGGTGAGCAAAAAATTATTGCATCCATAAAGTAGCTAAAAGTCACACAATGCATGATTTATTGTTATGTTCCTAACTATATGTATATTACAGTTTACTTCCATTCATTCCAGATTACTTTTTTGGTTCATATGGAGAGGCAATAATTTTCTTGTTTTTAGCATTTTTCCGACAAATTTTCTGCTCAAAAAAGTTACGAAAATACTGTTCAACTCTTTTAATATAAAGTTACAAAAAATATATCGAAGTTTTCATGTAATATAATAATGAATGTAAAAATAGTATGAGTTGACTTCCACTCTGTAAATTTGTATAATATTATATAAATTCATTTGTTAAGAGAATATATACAAAGTTCACGAGTCATATAATAAAAATGATCTGCGAGTCATGTCATTTGCATTTTTATGTTCGGCATTTTATTCAAAACATAAATTTTATGATATTTTTATTGAATAATATTATAAAAAAGCTGAAAAATACTGTGACATAGAATGTATTCACTTATATTTTATTATATAACTAACGTCTATAATTTTCTCGGAACAAAACATCCAAACTGGACATTAAAGATCATAAAATACAATAAGCTTCATATTTTCTACCAGTCGTGCATTATTTTTCACAAACAATGCAATAACTATTTTCTATTCTTAATTTTTAGTAATAAACCATTTCATTTTTAATGACAGTGATTTCGTGATAGTTATGCACAAAATAACTCAAATAAGAGAAATACTGGTTTTACATGTATTAAAGCAAATGACTGTAGATATAAAAAATAGTTACAACACAAACATAAAAATTTCACTTTAACGCTATAGTAGTTAAGTTATTAAAGCCATAAAAATATCAGTTAAGAGTTTTTTGATTGGTATATTAAGTTTGAAGACAACTTAATTCGCTTGTCTTGAAAATCCACAGTTGACTTACAGTTAATTCTATTGCCTCAAGCAGTTATTGTGACCACTTTAACATATTTTTACTATACTATCAATTTTGACAGTTAAATATTAATTACTTTAATAACCTTAAAGCTTATTCTTTTGTCCTTTTTATTAGTTTATTAATTAATATTCACAGCAATTAAAGAAAAACATTTTTCTTTGAATAGAAGGAAAACTAACAATTGTTTAATTTAAATTATAAGTGAAATAAATATTCTTTCAGAGATTATTGTATAGCTAAAAATATGGGAAGTTTTTGTATTTACATATACGACAAGCATTCATTCTTAAAATAATTTTCAGACTTGATAGTCATTCACTATGATTTGCGTATTATAATTATTATTAATTAACATAAATATTAATTTTAAAGCATAATAGATACAGATTATATATAATTATTATTGTGAAAACTTCTAAGTTAGTCATCGAATTGATCTTTACAGTTATACAAAATTACCTGAAGTTTTGTGATCATAACTTAAATTCGAATTTTTATAAATCTATATTTATATCTTCGATAATTCGTTAAAATCTTGAAATATTTGATACAAATAAATTTCAATATAATTTAAAATAAAAACATGATCTAAATATTATAATATTTTATAAGGAAAATAGTTATTTTTCCAGTATTTTAGAATAATAGAGTTATTATTGTGCACAACGAGGAATTCTTTTTGACTTAATTGTTGTAAATTTTGGCGAATTAAGTCTAAGTATAATTAAATAACTATCTAGATATTTCTGAATAACATTTTAAACTTAAGTTAATGATTTCTCAAAAAAGTTCAAACCACACATTTTTCGATTAATTTTATTCCTTGTTTAACTCTTAATCTCTCAATTATTTTTTCATGTATTTTCCTATCAATGAACTAATGAATATTTTGTTCATTTTAGAGCTATTTTTACAATAGATATTTGAATAATTTGATGTTTTTCAGAACATCTGAAAAATTGAATTTTTATGAAATAAATTCCGAGCAAAAAGTTAATAATTAAAACAGAAGAGCTTAATGTTAGTTACGATAATTCTAAAGGTATTATTATGCAGTACATCAAACATATTTTAAACCTAAATGATGGCATTGCACGCAAACTACATTATTATTACAATTTAATAGTCATATTATGAAATATATTCAATTAGAAATAATGATTGTCTGCAAATTATAAACTATCAAAATTAGTCTTAAAAATAAACATTTCTCAAATTAGTCAGAAATTTTTGTAATGATACAAATTTATTTGATTTAATTTTACCAGAAGTTAATTGTCATTAATTGAATTTTAATTGTCATTTAATGTAATCATGGGTTTGTCATAAATAATTGATCGTAAAACTTTATATGAATATATGTTGATTTTGTTTCATAATCATTTAAATGATCATAATTTTAAAATTATTGACTTGGATTTTGTTTATTAATATTAATTTGAATCGAGTAAAGAATATTCTATATCTTATTATATGCTCTTAAGAAGTTAAAATGATAAATATTAAGCGCGTGAGATCACAATGCAATCATTACAATGATATAAACTGTAAACAAAAACTTTTGCGCCGACAAAAGTAGGGAATTATTGGCTGCATATCAAGTGAAAATCTCTCTTTCTTTGCCGACTTTTATTCGGTGTGCATCTTGTTATGTAAATGTTAAATGCCTGCTAAGTCTTTCTATGTTTACACTCTCACATCCGCTCGAAACAAATGCCAACCAATATGAATGCTGACAAAGAATTGAAGCGCTTTTACTGCCAAATAGAACTTGTCATTGAAGAGAAGGCTAATGTTTGCACGTCTTAGTTCTCAATTTCACATATTCTCTCTCTTATTGTGTTTATGCTATCGATACAATAGTAAAGACAATAATGTCAATTGTGACCATCCAATCAAATTGCAAGTGAATGAGTGGCTCAATATTGGTTTGATATCGAATCCCAAGTTTGTCACGTATTATTGGCAACGAATGAGAGTCAGCATTCGCTCGCTTCAAATGTTCGGCTTAAGCCACTCGAACCGTTTCCTATTATTTCAGCATCAAATAATTCACTCCAAATAATACTGTGCTCTACTTATTCCAATACCTTTTACTTATTTAACTTATCAAACTTTCTATAAAAACATCGAAACGCATTTTTTCAGCTGTCAATATTCTTTTGTTTTTGCCTTTGCTTTCACTTCACTGATGTTTCCTTTTTCGAGTTTGTCTCCCATTCAATGAATTTCACTCATATTTTTCTTTCACTCTCTATTTCATTTGATTAGAAAAATATGAGATGAAAAATATGCTTTTTTGAAATAAAATATATAATAATAAATCTTTTCATAATATTTTGCTTTTCGAATAAGAATTGAATAAACTTTTGCTCACTTTGATTTTCTTGCATAGCTTTTTGAGATTATTTGGCTCAAAGTCGAAATAAATTGAGATTAATTAAGAAAACTGATTAATTGAGAAAATAGTATTCATAATGCTATGAATGCATATTTAGGTTTTAGCAAAAGAAAAATATTTAATATAACTTAAACTATTCAAACTAAATGAGATATTTTAAATTCTTAATAATACATTTGTATCATTCAAATAACTCAACTTCACTAAATCAGTAAATTTACATTTGAATCCAGAAAATCCATTGCATTTTTGAAAGCATTTTTTCAATAGAATATAAAAAGTGAACAGTTTTGAGCGAAATGAAAAGATGTTCAGCCGACAAGACATGAATCATAGAGGCATATATAATATAATTGAAACATACATTTCTGGCCAGTTGTGATGCAAATGCGATACATTGTTGAGCAAAAACCTCAGTTATATAGCACAAAAAATACATACAAAAAGAGTTTTTAGTAATCAATCATATTATGTATTGTGAAAAAATGAGGAGCCCATGAAAAAAGAAGTGATGCAAAAGATGAGAATAAATGGTTCGCATGAATGGGCTCGAAAAATGTTAGACTTTTTACTAGTATGACAATTGTTGATGGTTGAGATGGTGGATGGGGTTCATTCCTACTTACAATGAGGTTCCTGTCACCCAATATCATATATTATCATTATTTAGCTCTCGATTTAACTATCTATCTATCTATTCGTCTTTATATTTATTACTTTTTCCCTCTCCATGAAAACGAATATAAATGATAAATGACTTTATTTGGAGGGATGATATTCGTCAGTCCATTATTGAACGGACAAATGCTTCGCTTATAGTTGATTGTTGTATTTGAGGGGCCATCAGAGCAAACTTGTGTTCAGTTACAACCTATCAAACAATCACTACATCCTATTCTCGATATTCAAAATTAAGTTTCCCTTCAAAATAATGAAAAATATCTTTGAGGGAAATGTAAATTTTGGCTCAGTTTTTTATGAATAATGATTTCTCCATTTAATGAAAAAGCTCCTCATTATTGTTATTCAAATATGAAATAAACTTATTTATAGCGAATATAAAAGATTTTTGATTTATAAATGTTGTCTATTATGATGTATATAGAAATGCGCAATAAATCATAGCATGTTATGAAAGCCAATCCGCCGATCGAATGAACATCTTGTGAATGGATATATCATGCTATACTAGTAACATGATATATGATGATATTTGGCCACAAATTTATTATTTTTATGTGAACATTGTCTGTCAGTGTTAGCGCACAAATAAAATTAATTGTATGAAAAGCGCAGTAATCCATTTCGGTCAACATCCTCTATAAGATTGTATGTTTTATGATGAGTCCATATTTATTTGATAATAATTTAAGTCAATTTCTTCGAAGCAATTTTTATGGCCAATTATTATGACATTTATTTCAGTAATTTATTTATCTTTTTTCGACTGTCATAATCGTGTATTTCGTTTCATTCTGACTGTCTATTATTCTTTAAAAAAAATGCTGAACTATTTTATTCATGCATTCGAAAAAGAAATTTACCATTATTTTTGTGTTTTGAAGCATATTCTCATATAAGTGAAATTTTTTGCTCATTATTATATAATAAGGCAATTTAAATCAACAAAAGAAAGCATATTTCTTTGAGAGCCCAGAAAACAAGTTTCATATGACTCGATAATATCAAGTTTTAAATGATAACAGATATGCGAAACAAAATACACTCTGTTCTAAAAGAAGTTTGTCTTTTCGGCGGCTTTTTTTATTTATCAATGTTTGTCACTTATGAAAACCGTTTGTGACATTTCACATGAAGCGAAAAAGCAGAAAGCGATGAAGAAGCGTATCGCCATCTCATCCAAATGACTTATCTTTCTGGTTGGTTTGTAATGCATTTTCTCATTATGACATGTTTTCGACTACGTTTTCGCGGCCCTCTTATCAGTCAGTGGTCCGATTCCTCAATTCCGGATCTTTGATGAAAAAGATGGGACGATATCATAAATTTATTGGAAAATTTGCTTAAGTGCTCTTTCAAATGAAAACTTTTTAATTTTGTTCACATTCACGATAATTTAAACTCTGCAAACATAAAAAGTTATTTAAATATTATTTTCCTGAACACGTATTACTTTACTTATTAGTAATGATCAAATCATTGCCATCATCATTGAATGTTGAGATAAGAAGTGATTGAAACCATGTGTAAAAAACACACATAAGATAGCGCTCAGAAAGAAGATATTTTTATATGAAAACTGTTACAAACTTTTCCTTTTTTTCCTCCTCAACTCGTTATGTGAATTATTGCGAGCGTATGACAAATGAGGTGCACTTTCTTTAAAGACATTTATTATTTGAAATACTGATATTAGCGCCCGAAAGCAATAACTCATATCGGGAATTATGTGTGTATATGAAGCGAAGTCTATTTTTTCTGGCAAAGACTCTCAGATAACTCAATATTTGACTGAACTCAGCAAAAACTGAATTAAGGTTACAAATTATTCATCTTTCGAGAGCATCTTTCAAAATAAGATTTTTTATTACTTGTCGGATAATTTTTATTTAATACACTAAAAATTCTTATTTAAAAATTAGAACACGTTCAGTATTTGGTTTAGATTCTAATTGAGATCAGTTAATATCACTCCGCTCGCAAATATTAAGATAATATTTGTCGTTAAAGTAAATTAGCTTTTTATTTATTAATTGTGGTAGTCTTTTATGATAAGAAATATTCGTCATTCATTCATTTTATCTCTTTCCTTATTTTAGAAGAACTTCCTCTGAATTAGTGATGCACTAAATTACAAGTTTCAGATCAGATTATCAATTCTTCATTGTCAACGTTGCAAATGATGCATTTGTTTTCCCTCTTCGTTCATTTGATGAATTAGTGCGATAAAAAAGGTCTAACCATAAGCATCACCACTAAGTCTCAAGTTTCACAAGTAGTTCATTGATGAAGAATGTGCTTTACTTTCACTTCATCTTTGAATAATACTTTTATATACAAAACGATAGAGAAAAGCGCACCAAAAATAACAACCATCTGACAACTTGAAAAAAGTTACTCCTCTCGCTTTTCTCTCTCTCTCTCTCTCTCTCTCTCTCTCTCTCTCTCCTTCTTTCTAGTCTAACACATACGACCAGATAACTCGACATTAACATTAACGACGGCAGCGGTAATCAATCAAAAGATACTGCCAGCTGTACCACCATTAACATTAACATTACTTGTGAGGTTCACATTCGCACTCAAATGGAGGAACAAAATGAGCGCATCCTAAGAAAATTCTAAATAGTTTTCTAAAAATTTACAATTAATAGCTGATCTAAAATTTCTTCATTAAGTGAAAAATATTTTTGAAGGCATGTAATTGGAAAGCTTTGATAACTAAAAATGGAAAGAATTTATAGTTTTCAGTCATTAAATCTTTCTGATGAAATTTGAACTTTTATTTCAATATTTTTTCTACCAGAAGTCGAAAAATATTTTCTAAAATAAAATAAATTAACTGATTTGCTATGAATTCTGATATGAATTATGAGTCGTTTAGAGATCAAATGTTTGAGAATTTCTTGTTTCAAATATTTTTATTTGAAAAAAATAAGTTCACATAACTTATTGAGAAAGTTGAAGACATAAATCCCAGAACAGCCGTATAAGTTTCTCTGAGCGGAAATATAACATCACAATCTATTTTGCATCGTAGAAAAGATTCAAAAAAGTGCAGTACATGAGACACCACTTTGTTTGCGGTTTTCGTATCCATAGCTTAGAAAATGCACTCTAAGTTATAATTTATTGCAAGCGAATTGCAGGCAAAGAAACAAATGTCGCCTCACAAATGTCGAAATTCATGAAGCAATTTATCTGCATTCTTGAGATGACGAACAGAATAGTAGAGCATAAGAGTGAGAGAGAAATGTGAGCAATAGAAACAGAGATGAAAGAGAATGAAAGAGAAATAGTAGAGAACATTATTCATGACTGTTAAAAGTCTCTTTATAACCCATACACTGTATTTATGTTCGCCACTAAATTAAAACTAAAACGTGTAGCTTTTTGAAACTCACTAAAAACTTTCCAAATAGACTAAAATATGATGCAATTTATGTCATACACCATGACATTAAACGTATTAAATTCAGCATTTGATTGCAATAAAACAATTTTAATACCAATTTCGAAATTTATTATTTTTTATGTATAAATATAATACATTTTCCAAACAGCATAATATTTGAGATGCACTGTTAAGTTTTGTGGGATATTTTTAAAAGTTAATTCTATCAATATTTGTATAAATCGAAAATTGAAAATAATTTAGATACTGATTATGAAATTTTTGCTCGGATAAGATTATTCTTACTATCGTGAAAGAATGAAGCTAACTTAAGTTATTAGTTGAAAGTAGAAAAAGGCTTTACCTAAAATAGCAGTAACAAATTTTTCCCAAATAACACTTTAATCAAGATATTTAGCAAAATTGAATACTTCCTGGTGTCAAATTTATTCTGAGGACCGAATATAATGAAAACGACACAAAATCTTAGCTATAATTTTTGTCATGCATAAAAGTAAGTTATTCGCTGAGACAGCAAATAATTTTATTTTAAGCATTTTTCATAACAACGTTTGTTGAGCACAAGTTTTCTTTCACTCAATTCAGTTTAATTTCAAAATTTTTATGTTGATATAAAGCTTTTGCTTTCTATGCATTAAAAGCTGTTTAAAAGTATTTCAATGATATAAAGATAAATCTCTGATGGAATTTAAGTATAACATTACTTCGAAAAAGACACTAAAAAGTTATAATAACTTTTATAATATAGAAGTGAAGAAAATGAACGCATTATTTGAGTCACTCTTACGAATTAGAGTCACTCAATTACTATTACAAGACTTACTGAAATAGAAATTAAAAATAGTCCGATTACTAAGTATTTCATAGCAATCATTATTCAAATTAGAGATTTGAAAAAAATAAATGAATTTCAAAGAAAATTTTATTTTTTAGCGCATAATATTTATAATCAAATTTAAACTTTACAATAATTTACGATACATTCCAACAAATTCTGGCAAATTTTTTAGAATAATTCACATAATAATTATTATATAATTTGATTACTCTTATAATTTTTATATTTATTTACAACACAAGATATGAATAATAATCATAATAGTTATAACTATTATTAAATAATAATATTTATATTACTTGCTTATCATTGTCTTCATTGGTGGACTTGAGGTCCAATTCTGCCTGAATAGAAACCGTAGGGATAATACATACTTAGAGGTGAATTATGCAGAGCCGGCAGTGAAGGAACTGATGGTGGGATTGCACCTAAACCTGGAATTACTGTTGGTTTGTAAGGATGATACCGATTGCTTAATGGACTTAAACTTGTAGGATATGTACGTCTGAGTCCTGCAGCAGTGGTCAATGTTGGCTGTTGTACAGTACCAGCTGTTGTGTAATGCATATGACAACCGGCAGCGGCGGCCGCATAACTCATTGGAGATATGAGAGATGGCACAGAAGAAGTTAAATCTGCATTTGACGAAGTATGGGTTCGCAAATGCTGTAACAATTCGTCCGATGATGAAAACCTTTTACCACAATGAGTATCGCCAGCGATCCAATTGCAGACATTACCCTGTGGTCGATGTAGGCCTGAACCTAATGGCGAATAAAGACCTGATCCATAGCCTTGACTGAGACCAGAAATAAGAGATGGATTCAAGTGAGAATAGGCAGCCAATGATGACAACATTCTTTGGTGATCACATTGATTGCATCCATTTGGACACGTGCTCGGACTGCAAGAGGCGGCCGCAGAGGCGAGAAGTGCTGCGTTTTGCATGACTGTTAACTGACACGTTCCACCACAAAATGGCTCACGACACATCGGCATAATTGCTTGACCACCATTTGCTGTCTTCATTCTTGCATAACTTAATGGAGGATATATTGAAGGATAAGCCCCTGTTTTGTCAACAGAGAGATGAGGTATTGGTCCGATTCCATTGACTGGACAGCAATTGCTTGAAAATGGATTCGATTTATAGGCGTTCAGAGATGAGGAAAAACTTGATAATGAATTAATTGCATCTTTATGTCCATCGAGTCTCATATCTGGCAAACCTAATGATGTATAACTCAATGCACTACTTGTTGCTGTTGATGACGTTAATGATGTATTACTGGCTGATGTTATATCAGAAGCACTCGATGTGTTTGTCGTCTTCAATGGTGTCGTCTCTCCATTAGATTTATTCAATGGATTATTGTCTGACACACAAGAAGCTGAAGGTGTGTTTTTGCCACTCGATGAGGCAATTAATGGCGATGTACGCGCTGTACCACTACTTTTAGGTGATGCCGAACATGTTGAACCAGATTTCAATGTTGGCGTTTTCTTTTCACTTATTACTACATCAACATTATTATTATCACTGTTCCGATCGCCACAAGTATTATTAAAGTTGTTGTTATGAACTTTTTTGGTCGTTATTTCATACGGTTTAAAAGAAAGTTTAGATGAGCCACAAGTGGTGTTGCTTTGACTGCTATTGTCATCACCGTTAACAATACTATTCACTGATGAGCTGCCATTCTTTTTTCTATCATTTCTATCACTGTTGTGATGACTATTGTGATGATCTTTATTCTTGTCTACATTTAATGGTTTGTTGTTCGGAGAATCGACTCCAATACTTGAACATGTCTTTGCAAGTAATGCCAGAGGGCTTTTGTTTGCGTCCAACTGTAACAATAATTTAAGTTACTCTCAAATAAACTTAACTTTTTTACGATGTTTTTCAAATAATTTTAATGTTCGCTTCCATTCATTTCCTGTTTCATTAATTTATTAATAAAATTGCAATAATTGTATTGCAAAGAATGGCGAATATTATTTACTCAAAGTTATGAAATCTTTATTTGCACCGAAAGCCGAGCCATAAAACTTATTTTCAACTTATGAACAATGAGAAAATTAATGTGTATTTTAACAAATAAAACAATTTATTACTAATTTATTGCACTGCAATTCTACTCATTTTTATCATTATATATTTAGATGGCTTTTATGTTGAAGTTTGGAAAAGGTGATAAATTTGGGAGAAATAAAAATATGATTTGCAATATAATAAACAATACTTAATAGCGTAGATAGTATTTGATTCAAAGAAATAATATATGAGTTATAGACCCTAATTATAATAATAATAATAATAATAATTGTAAAAAACAATTAAATAATGAGTTTTAATGCCTCAAATATGCTATACTTTTTACAGATGATAAATTGTAATAAGCAATTAGATAGCAATAAGTGTTTAGTTCACATGCATCAAAATGATTTGCATCATATTAATATTATTTTTGTAAGTCTATCGGGTCTATAAAGCAATTATTTTAATCACTATAAACTTTGAGGAAAAATCGTTCATCAAAACAGAGCCAATTATAAAATAACTAATAAGGAAATTGGATAATAAAATCATTTATTATGCATTAAGTTTTGTCAAAGAATGAGCAGCTCTTTATCAAATGAAATTAAAATCTATTATCGCATTTACAGTTAGCACTATTGGAAAATAAAACTTAAAACTATCCCAACAAAAGAAATAATAATGTTTAATAACTTTATTACAACAATTAAAGAAAAGATAATTTGTTTTTAACATTTCCTTAATCTGCTTTCATCAGTGAAACACAGATTTGTTCGAACAATATTTACTAATCATGAATAGTATTCGAGGTTTAGGAAGATAGAAGTATAGATTTATTGATTTCTGATATTTTCAAATGATTTCAGATTAGGAAATTGGTATAAAATCTGTTTAACCATGATCTGTTTAAAATCTTTTTTGACTTTTGAATGCTTTCAATGCAAATAAATGCGTTGAATCAAAATTCATTAAAATTGTAATTTAGCAGTACTTATAAAATATAAATAATGATAAATCGTGAAATAATATAATATAATATAATAACTTTATATAATAACTTTAAGTAACTTCAAAAATAAAAATAAATTATATTTTTCATTCTTTATGATTTCTTTATCCGATATTTTAAGCTATAGTTTCCCTGTATTTAAAGGAAAATTAATGAAAATAACTTCATTCATACATAATTTTTCAAACTTTAGATTACTTTTTGCATGAAAACGAATCATTAATTCTTAATTTCATAAGATTTATATGAATTTCTATTTATAGTTCATAATATGGTAAGAAATCGAACTTACTGTTGTCGGAAGAGGTGATAAATATTCAGGTCTAAGATATTGGTTAGCACTTGATGTCAACATTTTTCACATATCGTCCAAATGATATATTTAAAAACAATCAATAGTTATTATTAAGGTGGGAATTCACTCAAAAAATGATGTTTTCAAAATTCAAAGCTTGTCTTTCGCCGATTACTGTATTGTATTTATTGAAAGAGCGATAGCAATGTATACACTTAGAAATGGTGCCACTGAATGAAAGCATAACTGATAGTCGCAGAGCATTCCACCAATTTTTTCATGCATTGCGCAGTTGTTTGGGGGGAACTGAGAGGGCAATAAAAACATGATTCTCTTCAATGATTGGCGAATAAGAGATTCTTAGTTAGGGGTAAAGGGGATAATATTCGTTGCTTTAATAAGATGAGGCTAACTCTCGCACCCGCGTCACAGTTAACAGCACTCCATCAAAGCTGTCAAGAAATGCCAATCACATGTGATTTATGTCATCAGCAATACGATGAATGGTCTCAAATTGAGAGTGGAAGGAAACATGCCGTCAAAAAATTTGAAAAGAGCCCCTTTTAAAAGTTTTGTAGAACCCCCTGTTCTGTATGATGTGTGTAATGCTGTTGTGAAGCACTCACCGGTTTACCCATTAAGAAAATTGTTAATTCCTATTATGTTGATTTTGTTTAATATATTATGTCGAGTTATGTAAAACATATGTATTTTAATACTGAGAAAAACTATTCAATCATTCAATGTCGTCATAACCAAAATATTTTTGATGAACAAGTCTGATGGAAATGTTTTCATTTAAATAATGTTTTTTCAACGATACGAGCTTTGAATGAATGAGTGCACACATATATTTAGTGATCTAAGGAGATAAATAGTAGGCATAAACCTGTAAATCCATTTGAGATCAATCAAAAATCGGCGGCATCTCGTCGGGTAAGCCTAGGGGTGAATATTTGGGGTGGGCTTACATTGTATGCCATTTCAATACATTTCAACTTCATGTCTCCACTAGTGATGCTTTTTCTTTATTACAACAAAATGACAGATAACCTGAAGGGCTTCCATCGCATTGATGTGAAAGACGGTCACATCAAAGGAACCCAAGAGCTAACCGAACAGTACCAACATTTCTGGCATCACTGACAGCGTATCTCATATCAGCTCAAATCTCTTCAACAGTCTTCTGAGATTCAGTAAAAACATTTTATTATCTAATATCAGGCAATACATTCATTTTGAAATGAAATATTTCTCTCATTTAATGACTAATAATATGTATTTATATTGTTTTATCAGTTGAGCCTTTTTAATGTGATTTTTTACTAATTGTAAGTAAATGTAGTTTACAGCACAATAATAAAAATTAGTGAAAGAGTTCAGTTCATAACACCATAAAATAATTAAATAAATAATTTCTATTTTCCTTATGGTTTTTGACTTATTTTTAGCGCTGTATCCTTTCCATAATTTTGATTCATTACAATATTTCTTTTAATAAACTGATTAAATGAGTTTTCAAATTTTGATAGATAATACTTGAGTCAAACAGAATTAATTTTGATTAGAGCACTCAATGGACGTTTAGCTATGATTCAGAATCAATTTATTTGATAAAAATAATTTGATTGAACATTAATATAAATTTAAGAACTCAAATAATTAATTATTAATACAACTCAGGCTCTCTTTTCTATGGATTCTACAGATATTATATTCTATACTGAGAAATCCCGAGAATAGCTTCAAAAATTTTGTTTGCAAATAATTTTCAAACCGCTCGTTCTATAATAAAAGTTTATTTTTGGTCGTGAGTAATACATCCCAATACATACTGCTCTCAAATCGAAATTTTCACTTTTCTTTTCAATAATTGTTTTGATTGAAGTATGGCTACAATAACTGTTACACGAGTACTACTAGTAGTATAAAAATAGTGTGAATAACTCTGAATTTTCAATAATTGCCTAAAATTTGTTAATGTTTTTTGAAAACAGAAATCTAACAATTTTAGAAATATTTGATTCATTAAGTGTTTGAACTTCTGGCATACGTTTGATATATGACGATAAGAGAACTCTTGAGTGTTTCACATAAGTGTTAATACTTATGAAAGATTGACTTTCGAAAGCGGAACGAAACTCAAAAAGATTGGCAAAAAATATGCTGCACTTTAGCATTTCATGATATATTCACTTAACAATACTTTTAGAGTAATTGTGAAATTTAGGACAATCTCATAAATACAATAAAAATTAGAGATATTATAAACTCAAATGAATTCACATTCATTTATTGACTTAAAAGCCTGAGCCCTGAATCCTATTTATGGATTGATTCAGTTTCTCGCGAAATCGGGATCAAAAAGACCTAGAATTAGGAGCCGGTCGTTTGCTATAAAACTTTTAGCAATAATATATTTCCTGAAATTTAGTACTAATACTGAACTAATAACAAGTCCATTTGTGATGCATTCCACGCTAGTCTTAAGTAGCATTTAAACTTATTTTATAGCCATTTTTAGGGTCAATTCGGCAATCGGAAAGAGTCTCATATATAGCCGTTAACTTTTTTAAATAAAAAACTCTCCCAAATGCACTTTCCTATAGCCGTCTGTTTGAAAAGTTATGACTCTCTATAAATCTTTTGAATACAGCTGTTGGACATCTTTTTTTTATTGCCAGTTGAATCGCTGGTGAATTGTCGCCCCTTTATTATGCCATAAATGGTACATCAACCTTCACAACCTTCACAGTCCTCACTACCCTCACAACCCTCACAGCCATCACAACACTCATAGCCATCACAACCATCACTAAAGCGATCGTTATTTATTTGTCTTGTTATCACTTGGCGGCTGTCATTTCAATTGAGCATTGCATAAATCAAAATACATTAGGACTTCAGGATCAGATTTTGTCCACAGAAGACGTTACTAAAATTGAGGGTAACTTTTGAGAGCTGGAACTTCACCTTCAAAAGTTGGAACTAAGTTCATCAATTCATATATCAATATGCATTAAATCGAAAGCATTTAAATTATTAAGAGTTAGAATGAATAATTCGATTAATTTGCTTATTATAATAAGCATTTTAAGTATTTTATTCTAATAAAGATATTTATTTTTTTAAATAAATAAACTTGAATCAGTTGAACTAACATTTTAAGGCAGAGGGTTTGATAGACCCTTTGAAAAGATGTGCGTAGTTTATAACATGTTTGTTGAGTTATATTTTACTATTGCACACAAAGTCTATAATAAAATATCGTAAATTTCATTGATGCCTAAAAAGCAACGACTTGTAAGTTAGAAGAACTGAGTTCTCACGTCAGACAAAACTTTTTAGTGTTTTAGTTGAAGGCATACGTAATATGCTTTTGACAGAGTCTCCACTTAAGGAAAACTTATTTATACAAGACTTGCTTTTATTGGTATTTAGACTGTTGTGTAGTTTTATTTATTTTATCTGCCATTTAAAACTTTTTTAGGTCTTAATAAATAATAATAAAAACTGTTTCCAAGTAAAGTAAAATGTAATAAAAAGCGAAAGCAAAGCACTTGAGAGAAAATCCCAGGAAATTACATTGTAAATAATAAATAACAAATTTGCAGGCATTCAAAGCCATCAAATAATTAAACAATCAAATAAAGGTGTGTTATATATTATTTGCTTAACAGCTCAAAAGTGGCTAAAATGCCGCTTTCTTTTAACGCATAAAAGTTAAGATATTAGTTATATATAAACTTTTATATAACATTTAAGAACCATTTGAAACCACCCCAGAGTTTTATGTGGTATTGTCTCTGCCATAAGAAACTATTGAGATGTATTCAACATCTGTTTTATCGCTTGCAGTACTTGTAAATGTCAGACAAAGTTTATCGGAAGTCAAACATTCGCAATCATTTTTGTGTACATCACAAACTTGCCGACAAATATCGGCATTTTTTCTATTATTTCTACTTTCTATAAGACGAAATCCAGTGCTCATATGTGTGCGCGTATTATCTCTAGTATTTACCAATATTTTAAAAGGACAAACACTGCATCTGTTTTCCTATTTTTCTCTCTTCTTCACTGTTTTCGCCCTTCATTTCAATTGGACTTATTGTATATATTGAATGATAACTTGATAGCTGAAAGTGACAGATAAAACAGTCTTTACTCAGTTAACAAGAAGCTATTTGTTTTTCATATTTGTGCTTCAAATTATCTTATAATTGAATCTTTCAATAATTGAATGTCTAATTTGCGGCTTTCATTCACTCGCAAACAAAAAACTTATTTATAATTTTATAGTTGAAGTTTTTATGATTACTCTTATGAATCATGTTTACTGAGTTTATTCCCATTTTAAGAATGCTAAGAAATCATGCGATGACAAAGATATGAGAAAATTTATGCCTCAAAAGTAACATTTTCTTTAAAACAAAAATTTAATGGTTTTGAATTTATGTCATTATTCGGAAATAAAAGTCAAAAACAGAATAAAATTTGGTCACAATATATTTTTGTTTGAAATGTTGTTAACGAGTAAATCAGAGAATTAGTGAGGAATAAGAATCTAAGTGAATGACACTAAACATAAATCACTTGATCTCAATTGCAATCCCATTCGCGCATTTGAGTCAGAAATTTGGCCATCAATTCTCAAATGGATGGCTGACCCCAATTGAATCAATGATACATTGATAGTGTGCACCCATTTTATACTCTAGGATTTGACGATAAATTGTTTTCAGACACTATTATCGATATTTCGAACATTTAACAGATTAGTCTTCAGAACATTACTCCTACAGTTATTTGGATTTATTTTTTTGACACTTTGAATGAATGATTGGCTTTCGATTCTGTATTCGCTGGTATTATAGGATCTAATTGTTTGGATAACAGCATTAGTTATACTGTATTACAATTTTCTGATTTAGAATATGATAAAAATTGATTGATATTTTGATTGTTTAAGTTATTAAGTGATTGATTGATATTAAGTTAATTTTCTCGAACAATAGAAATATTTAAACTCCTTTTCCATAAGTGAGAGAGAGAGAGAGAGAGAGAGAGAGAGAGAGAGAGAGAGAGAGAGAGAGAGAGAGATAAAGCTTCTTTATTAATAGTTGCAATCAAAGTATTTTTGTATGTTTGGATAAATTGAAATTGTATTGCATTCAATTATACAATATATCCAATTCCGCTAATTTTTATTCAAAATAAAACAAAAATCTAGGTTAAGATATAGTTTAGGTTGATTAAAAACTATGAATAATACAATTCAATTTAATCTAACTTAATTTAAATTTAATGAACGGAGGCATTTAGGAATATGATAATCAAACATAATGTCAAAATTATTGAAAATAAATACTCAACAGTATGATCAACATCTCAGCTGTTACTGATATTAATTTAAACTTTTGTCGCAAATGAATCTCTTAATAAGAACTCATCTGCACACACTTTATTGAATATAATCAAATACATTCCTCATAAATTCTTAATTTTAATATAATTGGTCGATTTTCAAAGACAAATTCAAAAAGTTGATGGGCTTTTTACCGTTTTAATTTTTTGAAATTAAATTTGAATAGATTAATAAAACTTCTTCAGATCAAATGTGTTTTCCAAATGTGAAATCCTATGAAATCTTCTACAAACATAAAAGTATTGAATAATCTGTATTTCAATCAATTTCGAGGAAATAACGGAAAATATGTTTTTTATTGTAAAATATCAAAAATATGTAAAAATTAAGTAAATAAACCCTTTTTAGTAAATATCATATTCAATATTTGGATCATAATAAATAAATATATTTAAATACTTAAATAATGCATAAGACGAGTATTTAGAGGGAAGTTAACAAAATTTTAAGTTAACTTTAAGTCGAATTAACTTTTTATCTTCAATTATATCAAAAATCATAATCGATAGTGAATTAATTCAGTGATTTCAATAAAAAATATTTTTAAACAGCAAACATTTTTTATATTTAGTTAAAAAGTTTTAAAAACTAAATAAAAGCTTAATATTGAAGGACAAGTGCTTTTGAATTATGTATAAATCTACTTAAATTATACTTAACTATCATTAAATAACTCAATAGCTAATAGATTTTCAAATAAAATATTCATTATGTTCGGATACAGTTTAAGTGTAGAGTTATAGCCAATGCTTCTAACTTTCAAACATTGGCTTCAATTAAAGATTGTTTGCATTATAAAAAGTGCTGAATTGCAAATCAAATCATTTTATAGTTTTAATAAATAATTTACAAATATCGAAAAAAATTAGTGGTTTCTGATTAATGTTAATGATATTTAGTTAAAAGGATAATAAGTACGAAATTCAGTGTCTTTTATTAATTCCAACAATCAATTGTTGAAATTTGAATTACAGTTTCATTAAAAATGTATTCAGACCTTAAGTTTAAAAATTTTCAGCGCTCTGACAGACCCTCTTATTTGTGATTAGATTTGAAGAATTGAGTGGTAAAACATTGAGTAAACGAGTCATATATAGACATCTCGTGTTGAATAAGTTAGTCGTTTGTATTTAATGTTCTTCTAATATGAAGACAATTATACCACAAATGAATCACATCCTAAATGTTTCACTATATTTATCATTAATTTAAAGGTGATTTCAGAGTAAATCATATTTTCTCTTAAAATTATCATTAAATCATTCATTTTTAGAACTGAAAAATATATACTGTAATAATCATAAGAAAGAGTTGTGTGAACACAAAATCATTTTGACCTAAACTTTAAACAACTGATAAGTTTGGAAGTAATTTGATATTTTAGTTTGATTTAAAGTAATGACTAGAAAATTAAAATAATTTTAACATTTTTTGTGCTTCCATTAAATAGAAATAATAGGAAATATACAAATCATGAACTTATGTCTAATGATTAAATTTGAGACCTTTTAAACACTACATAACCGAACAGTTATACAAATTGAAATATTTTGTACTTTAAACTGATTTCTGACAATATTTTCTAATTAAGTGCTTTTTCAACAATAAAGTTATTGATATTCATTTAGTTATTAAGTTTCGCTGAAGTTGTGCTGACAAGTGTTCATTCGATCACTTTTCTGGGTTCGCACCAAATCATTAAAAATCAGTTCCTTTTACATTAAACTCTTTAAGAAAATTCAATTTTATTTTCCTTTTTAACAATGAAATTATGCTTTAGTTTAAACTTTTATCAAGTCGTATATAAGAAAAACACCTGATATTATAATCAGGAATCTGTCAATAGACTCAAGTTTTCAACAATAATTTTTGATTTATTTGAGGTGAGTTTGAGGTGAGTTAGAAATAATTAAAACATTAGCCTCAACTCATATCATATTCTATTAGACATTATTGAACACTATTGATCACACTATAAAGTAAAACGAGTTGTTTAACCC
>JAQFXV010000033.1:0-50414 GCA_034694065.1 Camisia spinifer
GTATTCTTGATTTCCTTAAATTGCTTCAATTTTTAGATTTTTTACGATAGAACATTATAATTCTGAGGCGACGATATAATATAGATATTTTGGCATCAATTGCATTCTCAACGCCATAAACATACAATCATTCAATTGATTTCTAAAGAAGTGGAAAACTCTGTCTTTCAACTCAATATAATTCCATACTATTATCCGATATGAGTCAATAGGAAATCGTAGATAATTTACAAACAAATCGAACTTTTGGAACAACTCGTTTAAGTTGATCCATATTTAAAATGAAAACAATATGAACTTTGAAGAATATCATTTAATAAAGAGCACGGTATTGGACAATAATTAAGAATAAATTTTGAAATTCTTTTATAAAGACTCATTGAAATCTCCACCTATTTCTAGTGTTATGAGAAGTGAATTGAATTGATGCGAAAACTATCGGTAAAGTGATATTGACTATATTTCTAACATTGCTTACAATTCATTTTTTTACTATTTGACTCAATTTAACAAAAAAGGAACTTTTAGTTTCGTCACTTCTGTATAACTGTGTTTCGATTAAATTGTTGAGAGTTTATCAAAAATTTTGAATCTTCATATTATTAAATCCATTATTAGAGTGAATTGCTTTGAAAACTGATATTGGATAGGTTATTCTTATCAAAAACATATGCTTCTTGAAGTTTCAGCTGTAGTAAACTTTCATTAAAATATCAGACATAAGAGCCATTTCAAATAGGGCAAAGTTTGGCTAAGAAGATCTTATACTTCGAAACACATTCATATTACCATGTTCAACACTTGCATTATAGCTTAATTTTAAAATTTCATTTATTAATTGCATGTTCAAGATGGTAATATGAATGAGTTTCGAAGTATGAAATCTTCGTAACCAAAACAGCTGAAACTTCAAGAAGCATATGTTTTTGATAAGAATAACCTATCCAATATCAGTTTTCAAAGCAATTCACTCTAATAACTGAAGAATAATTTATCATCATAGTTATGAACAACATTTTTTATCATCTATTTTATTTTATAGTTTTTCCACTTTTCACAAAATTCAGTTATAATTTCACTTAATTATCATTCAATATTCCTTCAAAACATGAAAAATACATTCGAATCTTTCAAGGATAAGAAATTTTGATAATAATTGAACATAACGCCAAATTTTCAGTTATTTTAATTTTTCAGTTATCATAAATCGATTATTTTTTCCTACAATAACAAGATCTCAAAAACTTATCATTCGAATAAAACCAATAATACATTTTTCAAAAACTAACAAATAACAAACGATTATTTCTGATAAAATTACTGATGCAGTCATAATGAAACAGTACACTCAAACACAATAATATTTATCTTGTTTTCAGAATTATCTTTTGTGAGAAGTAAATAATAGTTTATGTCAAGTTTTTCAATTCATTAAATTTATTTTTATTTTTCAGATTTGTTTTCCATATAAATAATCACAGAATAATGAACAGAATAAACTGATGTTTTTATTAAGAATCTTTTCGCTTACAGATATTTTTCCAGGTTTTTCAATGTTTGTGTTTATCTGTTCGGAAAACTTTTCGCTCGTTTTGCTTACATTCTAAATGTTATAAAAACTATTGATTAGTTGTATTTTCAACACTTAATTCTGTGAAAATAACTTGAAAACAAGTTAAAAGTTTTTATTTATAACACCGAACGTTATACTTTTCTTCAGGGCATTTAATAATTGTTTTTTAACGAGTAAATATTTGACAAGAGATTGAAAACAAAACTTGATTTGAAGCATAAATAAATGCATCAAAACTATTGAGATTTTCAATGGTTTATAACTAACAAAATTGTAACCAAATAATTTGCAAATGAATCCCTCTTTCTTTTTTCATGACATCTTTTGATTATTCATTTATTTACTTTTCTTGGCCAAAAAATGTTAATATTTATTATAATTCTCGCATTATTTCAATTAAAGTTATGTCTGGTCTCAGTATTATGTCTCAGGAGATATTTTGATCTTTTTATTATCAAAAATACCTCTACGTTTTTCCGATATATGCTTTATCACATATTTTATTATCTCCTAAACATTTGATTCTATGAAAACAATTTTTCATTTCATTGAAAATCAGTCGATCGGTTGATTGAATTTTTCCATTCTTAGATTCAAATTTGTTTTCTCTATCAGTTTCTGAAGTCGGTTTTCTTCTATCTATTATTATTTTCACGAATCATTAATGTATTCATAGCATCAATATATTGATATAATTATAAATAGAAAAAATATTTATGTCTGTTTTCTATATCTGAAATTCAAATATAAATAACTCTTAAAGTTTGTTCGATTTTCAAGTTTTTCCACAGAATATTCCCAACGGTCTCATAAATAAAGTAATGAAAAAATATAATATTCATTGAGCAAAGTTATGCCTAAAACTTTCTTTTCCGACACTCTGTTAATTCATTTGGAAAAGCAAACAAATGAAGGAATAAATATATAATCAGTCGCCTTCAGCCCAAATGAACATATTCAATGTGTCGCGTTAGAAATCAATGTAATTAGTCAAACGGACAATTGTAAATAAATAAAGAGCCTTTTACTTGTAATCCAGTCTGTATTAGTTATATTAGAGTTACTCAGACTAACCTTAAGTGAAGATAAAGTGTAACATGTTTAGTTTCAAATATTAATTGGATTTTTTATAGTTACCATGTTTGTTATTCATCATTTTTGTTTATTTAGATTATAAATAAGCATGAGATCAAAAAAGATCAACATGTGTCTAATAGTCTGTCTTCTATTTAGTTTAATCAGTTTTGAACTTGTGTTAGTCAAGGAAAATGCAAATAAATTTTTTGCATTTAGAGAGATTTTCGAATAACTTATTATTTAATAAGTTGAGTTTCTTTTAACTTTATGATTTTCACTTGGAATTATTTAAATTTCATTTCGTTTTGAAATTTATTTCCTTCTTTCACTAGATGAGCTTTTTATAGATAAAAATAATTTACAGATCGTTTTTTTATTTCGAAAGCAACGCTATATTAAAATTAATAAAACATAATAAATAAAATATTTTAAACTATTTATATTACTTTGAAGTTTCTTTTCGTGTATAAAAAATTTGTCGCTTTGATATTTTCTGTTGTTTTCATAGCTGTGAAGCCTTATATTAAAATCATTGAGCATTCAAACGACTATTTTATCTATTTATGAAGTGTTATAGACATACAACATATACAACATCTTACTACTCTTTTCTAACACAAGATACAGATATTATACAATAAATGGATAAGTCATCGACTCACCAACACTCATTTCACGGGAAAGTGTTCAAAGTGATTCAATAATTATTAGAATCTATGAACAAAAATTACTATAAAACAAATCAAATAAGTATTGGGCTAAAGAATTACAAAATGTAAAACATATTGTCGATCTCTTGATGATTTTTTTGTAGAAAACATACTTTAGAGCATTTCTTTTCCCTAACAAACTATTAATTAAAACGTTTATTATAAAATATTAATTTAACGGGAAAACTGATAAATAGATTAAAAAAATAATTTTCAGATTCTATTTCTAAAAATATATACAATTTTATTCTCTCATAATTTTCGGAGAAAATTTTCTACATTATTTAATTGAATTCTAATTTTGTCGGCGAATCGAGTTTCGTTGCACTGGAAGTGAATCACAATAATTTACTGATTCTTTTGTATTATGCAATAAATTTCAGTTAAACATTAATTGCTTTGAATACCATTTTAATGGCCGGTACTTTATTTTATATAATACTTGAGAAATAGAAACTGAACGGAAGTTAAAATCAATTTATATCCACTCTTTTCTCCGCTGTCTTTAATTTTTTCCGACAGCTCTTTATATTTACTTTTTCATTGTGATCTTCTAATGAAGATCTACAAGAATCATAATTATGTCTGAAGTGCAATAAATGCTTAATCTTCATATTCGAAAAAGTAGTTTTGACAATATATTAATGGCTTATTTAGAAGAATAAAGTTTCCATTTTTTGTGATGTCTGAAAATTTTGATAAAATATGACTTAATAAGTTATTATAAAAAATAAAAATATCTTATATATAAATAATTTTATTTTAGAATGATGAGAAAATTCACCATAAAATTTATGATAATAAGCTTCAAAATAAAATCATTTTCTCGGAATAAATTGAATGATTAGATATAAACTTAGTTAAGGAATTGTTTGATGAAAAAAATATTTTTCAACCTAAAAATAAACTTAATCTTTATATAAAATGAGTTGAAATAATTGATTTATAGCAGAATATCCTTTGAATTAAATCTAAAAAAATATGATTTCTTTCACACACAAAAACAAGTAATATTTTTTTGAAAACCAATTTTTTCTTAAATTCATGATAAATAACGGAAACTCTGAAAATGAGAGTCAGTCACGAATACAAATAGAGGCGAAATTGCAATCATGTTCTCTCAATACAAATAATGATCGAAGAAGAACAAGAAGAGAAGATTGAAAGTGAAGCAAAAGCAGAATATCTATACTATTTCGGAAGTGGTGACCAGTATTGCAATGGTTGTCACAATCAGTGAATATTCTTATTCAGGAATTCTGTACAAACATTACAACCTTTTTTTCTTATTATATTGTTCTTATTTTATATATTATTATACCCGCTCTACGCACTGTTTACCGAATTGATTGATCAGACCATATGTTTGATAACATTATCACAAGAGTTACCAGAAATAAATCTATTTTTTCATATATTTTCTGTTACTGCAGAATAATTTTTTGTGGAAATCGGATAGAATTTTAAAACGCGAACAATGATTTTGTTCAATTTAATCTAAATTCAATGACAACCAGCCCTTGTATTTTTACTGTTAGTTTCATAAAATCTAAGTTAACTTCTTATTTATTTAATAATGAATTCGTTCATTTTATTGAGAACTTTATTTCATTACGAATTTTCAATAAAAAAATTACTTCAAAATTAAGAATTTCAAAAAATGATCAGTGAATGCATAGTTCAGTTTTACATTAACATCATTATGAAATGTCATGAAAAGGCTATAAATAATATCTAGTCAGAGATCTTTTTCTGTTAAGTTAATTTACAATTCAAAATAGTTTTATTGTAGCCAATCATACCATAGGTGTCTGAAAGAGAGAATAGTATCATATAATGTTTTTAAGTGTTATAGTAGTTATGCCTATAAATGCACTCTTTCTTTCTCTCACTTAAGTCAGCCATGATGTGGAGGAATCGATCCGTTTGACCAAATCTAGATTCGATAAATTCTTCACACGTGCTCTCTCTCTCTCTCTCTCTCTCTCTCTCTCTCTCTCTCTCTCTCTCTCTCTCTCCTTAAATCTCTATAATTTGCTGTGATTTCGAACTACTCTGAGAATTAAAAGATAATATCAAACCGAAAACTCAATTATCTCTAGAAAAAAGTTATAAATAACTTATGGATTTAGGAAATATTTGCATCTATTTTCATAAGCAAACAGCAAATCTTTGGAGATTTTAATAGCAATCTAATTAAAATGAAATCAGAAAATTTTTGACTACAAATAAGGCTATGCTATCAAAACGAATTGTTCCAAAAATAGAATAATAAAGCAGACTGAATGAGTGCTAAAACTCAAATCTTACTAAGTTGAGAAACGGGGTTTTATGAGATTATAGTATATTTTTAATCAAGAGATCACAAAAATTAGATTTTTGAATAATAAAAATTTTGTATCTTTTTCTTAAATAAATGAAATTTATCGAAATTTAAACTTTTTAACAAATCAGACAATAAAAAATATCATTTAATAAAATGAAAATTTATCAAATCTGAAGAGTTCTATATTAAAAATCTTTGACAATTTTTAAAAAATTTGATGACAGACAGAATGACAGATAAAAAGTGCGAATCCATAAAGTAATTCACTTATAAAAAGAATGTTTTATTTTTTACTAATTAAAAAGTTGTATATTATTGTTGAGCTATTTTAAAACATAAAGAATATTCAGACTATTCACGGAAAAAGTAGTCATTTTTCGCTCTTTTTCTATTTACATATCCCTTAAGGTTATATGTTTTACAAATCTTTCCTGAATTTTAATGCTATTCTTCCTTATTCTTTATCTCTCTCCAGACTTCAAGAGAAAGATATTTGTTTTCATTTTTAATAATGTGTATCTTTAGGATTGAAATTTTCACTGAATATGAATCAATAAAATTACATGTAGTTTTGTTAAAGTGTTAGTGCATATCATTTATTGATTTTTGCATTTCCATAAACATAAAAATTCTGTGTTTGAAATCAAATTTTGAAGTATAATTTTGAAAAAGTGAAACCTTCAGGGTATTTAAGGCTTTAGATATTTCACAAATATAAGTTCAGCGAACTTTTTGTGACCTCAATTTCAAATATCCTGAGATTTTACAGTTATTTTAATTTTAAACTGAAAATAGTTCGTTTTGAAACTTAACATCCTTGTTAACCTTAACCACGCCTGAAGACAATCAAACAAATATTGGATAACATATAAGCTTAAACTTAAATCATATGCTTTATTTGATTAAAATAATTTTCAGGATTATATTCAATGAATTTTTCATCAAATCATATATTATATAATTTATTATAATTCGCAAAATAAGTTCAAATTTTTCTTCTAATTTTATAGATATTTGTATAGCTTTGAGGTAAACAAAGGAGGAAATCAAATTTCAAAATAATATTCAAAGGAAATAACGATTATCTGAAACATAAATTTGATTATAATTTTTATGCTCATTGTTTGTTAACATTCAAATTTTTGCGTTTTCACTAATGAGATATTTTAGATATTTCACTAGAGATCGATATTTTTACTATAGATATAAAGCTTTATAAAATTTTGCGATTTTTATCATTCATATGAGGAGACATTGCTTTTGAAATCGACGATTTAATTTCTAATCAAACCACCAATAATTTTTATTTTCTAGTTATTTATAGATATGTACTTTAGTCTATTATCTTAGAGTTTGAAAATAGTGAAAAATTGAATTATATTTTTTTGTAATAGAAGTTTTTCTCCAGGTTTGATCATGTTTTTTGTTGGCAACCTATAAAAATTAATGAAATGCTAATGTTATGCAAATACAACTACTTTTGTGTTATTGTGTAAAATTAATGCTCTTTTTCGGTGAAAAAACAATGTCTTCAATCTTATCGATTTAAGAAAGAACTTCATTGAGAGTGAAATATAGACTTATATTCTCTTTAGAAGTCATTTTTCTAACTTTAAACCCATTTTGTTTTTGAGATATATTTTCTTTTCTTTCTATTCAAAAATTTTCTCAACTTTAATACTCGAGAACAAAAAAGTGATTATTGAATAATGTATTTAAGTTTCATGACAAACATTTGCATTGTTCAAAATGATTGACAGAATCGATTGTCAAGAATATTCTCTGACTATAGAATAAAAGCATAGACACGATTCACAATAGTTTGCTTATCGCCTGCTTTACGAAAGGATTTTGAGGAATAATATTAGAATTAATTATAATATTCGAGAGTATTTTTGAAAGCATGTTCAACAAAGGATTGACTTAATAATGCTTATCTGAATACTGTCTTCCCAAAATTCAAGATAATTTTCATTATTAAAGTTTGAGATTTTAAATTACAAAACATTTGAAAGATTTTGATTTTTCAGTAAAAGCTAAAAAATGACTTTTTGTTTACAATGTATAATAAATTACTTTATAATCCGGGAAAATCTGCGACAAAATTTATATTTCATTTTCCCAACATTTTCGCTTTTCAAGCTATCGACGAGTCAATTGAGAAAATAAAATAAGTGGATAAAGACATTATAGATGTGAATATTCTATAGTAGAGAACATAATGAACATAAGTATCTTATTTCGTTTCTTTGAAAATAATTAATTGATTGTTATTCTTGTTATGAGATAAGCCTTTTCTTATTGAAAAATAAAAAATTCTATATAAGCCAGAAGTGAATCAATTTCAATATTTCACTCAATTATTGTTCAATTTTTATTCGTTTTTTCAGTTTAATCAAAAATTACAAATCATTAGATGAAAGATTAGAGAAAACATTAAAAAATTTGAAACATCAGTTTATTTAAACGAATATCTCAATACATTTGTCAACTGAAGATTATAGCAAAACAACTATTTGAAAATAGTTTATAATCTGTTGAAATTTTGTTTGGTTTTATGTGAGCTATTCATCAGTTTAAGAGTTCTTAAAACTATAAGTAGAAAATCTAATTGTGAGGAATTATTGCATTTTTCTGTATTTTGTTGAACTATCTGTCAAATAATTTATTTAAGCTTAAGATTCAAGACTCGTTCCGCTCATACAAGTTGAGAATGAGTATATATTTAGCATTTTAAACCTTATTATGAAAATAATTAGTGGAAAACATTGAAAATTCTTATTAAAGTAAATTTATCGCTTATTTAATTCATTGCTTTGAAAATGAGTTATCACTACGTTTTAAGAACTTTTTCAGACAATTATTATTTATTTTAGTAATAAATTCTTACTTTTATTGTTTCAGATTTTTTTGAAATGACAAAAATATCTGAATTTCAGGAAAGATCTGCGAATGCAAAGGTGATATTAATCTAATATTTATTCTTAATGTTTGTAAAAGTCTAATTTTGAATACTATGAAAGAATTAGCCTTATTTCTTATCAAAAACTATATGAAAATTGAAAATTTCAATATTTTATTATGAAAAGTCAGATATTATTAAAGGATCAGATATTTTGTTTAACACAGCATTCAATCTCCTTTAAAAAGAAAATTTTCTGATTCTCGATCAATCTTAATTCGATTAAAATTTTGATGCTTTCGCTAGTCTAATAAAGTGAATGATTGAGAAGATTTATACTATTCTAACTCTAATTTAATCAAAAATTTGAGATAATACTATATGAGTAAATTGTACCGATTTATCTAAAAAATTTCTAGCTTGTTATCAGAATAGACTTCATTTATCATGAGATTAGATTCAGAAAAAGAATACAATGGACAAAAAGATTATCCCACAATATTTTAAAGCATTAGAAGTAAAAATATTCTGAAAAACTGGAAGATACTGAAAACTCATCGAAATGATTTTTAATTTAATTTGATAAGCATAATACAGGATTTGATTGGATCTTTTAGCGCAATTTCATTGAAATAATTTTCTGAGTTTGTATTTATTCATATTAAATAAATATTCAGATTATTTTGAATCAATTTCATGTGGGTTTTATTGATAAATATTTCTTTTTTGATAATAGAAATATGGAACAAAATAATCAAATTTATTTAGCATTATGGTTAATGAAATTATTGAAACATAATTGAGTATCACTTAGAAATGTATGCAAAAGTGATTCAGATGGAAAAATACCCTAAATTTAACTGCGGAAACATAATCGTATATCTTTTTACCCAATATTTTAACAATGATATAAAAAACACAAATTTAAACAATCCTTTTTATAATTTAAGGAATTTATTGCATGGAAAGGATGTTTTTTTAATGAAAAGATAAAACAATGCGAAGAAAAATTGAAAAAAATTCATTTCAAACACTGAATTTTCATGAGAGAAAACCTCTATTCCAACGGCGCGTAACTAATTATTGGCTGACCTTATATTCAGTATTTGTACTATACTTTCGATTTCGCGTGACTTAGTTTTATCTTTAGCATCATTCGCACCATTCCTTCCACTCTTCAGTCTTAGAATCTATCACTTATTCTACTTCTTTCTATCTCTTTGTTCGAAAAATAGACACATTATTACTTGAATGTAAGTTTACTTAATTTGAAACTTTATTGAGTTCTATGTATTCTCTTTCAGTTGTATTGAATTTCATTCAAAATTCATCATAAATTACAGCATAATTTATATTTCAAAAAACAAAAATATAGTTTTCGGATTGAGATAACTCTTAAACTATTACTTTTTCAAATATATATATCAAGTGAATAATTTATTCCAAAACTTAATTTAAATAAAGTAATTGAATAAAAGTTTTATAATGATAGAAACGGACGAAAGCAGTGAAACAAGGAATGTATGAAATAGAAAATTCTAGTTTAAGAATGAATAAATCAATATTTTTATAATGAAACTCCACTCATAATAGAATTTTGAACATATTATTAGAAAATTTGATCAATGAAAATATTAGTGCATAACATTATATACAATTAATAAATTTTCTAAATTTTAAATTTATAAGCTTTTGAAATATTTGTTTGAATTCGATGGAATATTGCATTGAATTGATCATAAGCTATTCAGTTAAATATATGACAAAGAGAGATCAGTTGGAGATCGACTCATTCTCAAACTCTGAGAAAATAGTTTACTCATGGTTTACTCAATAGTTTACCAATATGTGTCATAAATTACATAAATCAATGCTTATCGCAAATAAGTCACTAATGAATTTTTTCCACATGTATTGAAAATTATGTTAACCATCAGTTTAATGACTTATAGGTTTCTTTATTTTTTCCTATTATTGGTTGACTCCCTCTTCATAATGCATATAAAATATTTTTTCATAAGTGGCTTTTTTGGTGATAAGCATTGATTTATGCCTAAAAAGAAAAATTTTGAATGCTATTTTTACCAATTTTTCTGATTTTCAATAGTTTTTCCTTAATTAAACTATTAATTGGATATTCGAAAAAGTACAATATTTAGAAATTGTCAAAAATTGTCATCAAAATCCAATTAATTTATTTGTCCCAAAAAGTTTTTAGGAGATAGGCATATATTAACTTTTTTACCTAGAGCATTGGACATAGCTGAAGTCCGTTTTTAGTCTGATGAATGCATTTTTAAATATAAATTTCTTCAAGAGGTCCATATTATAAATTTTCACTAAGATATGCTCAACTTGTTATTTTCATTATTTTTCAGTGAACACAGAAAAGGAACTTAAGAAGAATGGTTTCACATAAGGCTCGAACCTGTTTTAAATGCATTTAAAACTAGTAACAACACGATGATTAAATATTGATACAGGTAACTTATCAGCAAATAAAATAATCTAACAAAGTAGGAAACATTATTTTTTTCATTTTGATATTTAGTTGTTGAAAATGAAAAAATATTTAAATCCAATGTAATTATTTGTCTGAAAATCTTCAATAAAAAAGAGATTTTCAAAGTTTGTGTACATTCACATTTAATATTTTCTAACTTATCTTATATGTGTGTCAATACAAGTATAATTTATTAACATTAAAATAACATTGTATTCAGCAAAATATCTCGGGAAAGCCAAACAAATTCTTTTTTCACATACAATAACTGTCTTATTTTTGGTGAAAAACAAATGAATTCTAGACATTAAGAGATTTTTTTTCATTGAAAATTGGCTAAAAATAGGAAAAAATAGTAAAACACTTTCTCACTAAATCTCAAGCGAATATCGCTTGCAATCGGATTAAGTTAACGATTAACAGAGCAGTTGCTGAAGTTGTTTTTATGCATCGATGTAGAGGTGAAATATTGTTAACAGTAATCCTATTCCCATTACCACTGAATTCATGTACTTTCATTCCATTGCACTTAATTTTTTCTTATCCCACTTCCATCAGAAATTTTTATTCAGTTTCCTTTCCATACAAAATGTTTTTTATTGATAAATATAAGATTTGGTTCATTTCAAAATTCTGTTCATATACTAATCCTCATGTTCAAGTTCGTGATCATTGAAAAAAACAAAATTGGCTCTTTAATAATTAAAACTTAGGCAGTTTGATAATTAAAATTGATTTTTTTAACACGAGTAATTTTTATGAAAAAGTTTTAATGAATATAATTCAAAAAAATAATAGAATAATAAAAGGTATAGAAATATAGTCAGATCTATAGGAATTAGTTAGCGTTCAAATGAGTCTAATGTCAAACCTTTACAATAGGAACAAAAAATTTAGATTTTAATTATGATTTCAAGACACGTACAATTTTTCTATTGAAAAGAAAAGTGCAAATAATAGAGAATAAATATAATGATAAGATAGTGAAGAAAAAGGTTTCCTGCTTTTCTACTCGTCTATGAAGTAAATATAAAAATGATTGTTTGGATACTGAAAAACTCACTGATATCGCAAACACATTTTTTCCTACCATTAATTTTATCATTTTTTTCTCCTCTTTCTCTATGGATAAAAGTAAACCCTTAAGCAAAATAAGAATCTTAAGATTGATGTCAGAATTGGAACTCTTATAAGTTTAATAAATGAAAATAACATGAGTTACTTAAATATGAAGTTAGTTATAGTAACCTATTATAGAAGTTACGAAAGACAAGAATAAATGAAAAAATGGATCAATTAAAGAAAGCCAGAAAATAGATTCAATGCTCGAGTGATTTATTGTGTAAGACATTGTATATTAAGTTTTTTATCCCAGTTTTGGCTCTCAAACAAAGGTTATAACTATATATAGTTTAATAATCTCAATGTCGATGAGCATCAGAAACTGTGCTCTTAATGATCTTTTACATTCACATTGTTTAATACAAGTAATACCAAAACAGTGATATTGGATAGAAATGAGTTTATGGTCGCGCGCGTGTAGTTGTACTTAAATGAGGTTATTTGACAATAAGAACCAAAATAACTGTTTATCTATTTGTTGAACAACACTTTAATAATGATTAAATGGCAATGAATTGTCAATAATTCGAGGTCTATTTTATTCGGTGGATGAGTTATGATTGCGATATTAGAGTGAATGCACGCGCTTTTGATCCCATTTTCAAATATTTTATAAATTAATATTTGCAAAATTCAACAAATATGAGATTAAATAAACTTTTGAAAATAACGTTGATGTGAAAAATATTTCTTCTGTCAAAAGTGTGAATAAGTAATAATTATTATTAGTAGAGAAATCTTTTGTAAACTATATTAATTATTTGAAATCTGAATAATAATTTTGAAAGCTTTGAATTTATTTTATGCCAAAAGCTGCAAAATTTTTATTTTTAATATTTTGACTTAAGCCCTTTTCAATGGAAAGTGATGCTAAATAAGGCTTATATTCACACTCAAGCAATTTTTTTTGAGAAAGTATCAAAAGCTTAAATGAACTGAACTTATGATTCAAACAATTGAAGGAAAACTATAATAGTATTAGTTGACTCAATAATTATCAATTCATTATCATCACTTACTTACTAATAATGAATATACTCAATAATAATATTATTATTGAAAGAACATCCTCTATTCTTACGAGTAAATTCAAATTTTTTAAGTTAAAGTTTATTAAATCACAGTATTTATTATTAATTTGCGTATTTTAGTATTAAAAACTCAATCATAAGCTAAATCTTTAGTTCAATCATCAGATATAGTTTTCAGTTGCTATGTAAACAACTCAATTATATAGATTGAAACTTCTATCACCAATATTTGTCTGAATCTATTTGTGTGCAATCACTCACCTTCATCTTTCTTCTTCAGTTCCATGAAATGCTTCCAATTGATCGCTGTATCTCATTATCACTAAACAGATATCGCTCTCTTATTTCTTGATCTTTCACTCCATTTCTGTCCTCATTTCATCTCTCAGAATATTCTCCTGATATTCACGTTCATTAATTCATTTCTCTAGCTATACATCTATACTCTTCATAAACATGCCTGTAATTGATGCTTAATCTTAAAGATTATTCTTTTCAATAAATTATCAGTTATTTATATTAGATTTATAGTGATATATATTCATAACTACTCTGAATAACACATCAATTTCATCATATTTTTTCAATCATCAAAACTATCCTCAAGTTTTTGTGAGCTTTGCCAAAAAATTCCTTTATCTAGATTTTTGTGATAAAAAATTTAAATAAACTTTCAAAATGAAAAAACATTTTATTTAAAATTTATTTATATAACGAAAACTACAAATACATTATGATTTTTTATACATTTAACAAGTTTTTTATCAATAAACTTAAAGATAATTATATATATATTATTACAATTAATTGAGTTATTTTTTCATCATATCTTCACAAAAAAGAATTTCTTCAATAATAAACTTAACATTATTTCATCAGTTTTCGAATTCTCAATAAACATATTCCAAAAAAATTTGATTAAAATCAGATTTTTTGAACATTTATTTAAATACAATGTGAAAACATATGCATATAATATGTTCTCACATATTAATAATTTGAGCATTACTTGAAATGTAACATATTATTCAATTATAAAAAGTCTTAAACAAACTTTTTATATCTCATTCAACTCTCAGCTGAAGAGTCCCTAAACAATAGACAAGCTTAATATCAATTCTCAATATTCGACTCAATATTTTTTAGATATATAGCGAAACTCCTTAATAAAAAAATAATAGAAATAAGAAAATGACGAGAAAAAGTAAAAGCAATACTATCATGTGTTTTATGTTTAATATATTAGTGTTCTCTCACATCCGATGGATTGATGAATCAGATGGTTATAAGAAGTCTTCGCTTCGCTTCACATTCACAACGATTCCGTTGAGGAATATATAGTAAAGTGTAGGAGAAATACATTTATATATATACTAATATTTATACATTTTCTTCTAATGGCCAAAAATGACTGAATAAATGTTCTTTAAGAGATAAAAAAAGTTTTTCTCTGCTTTTTTCACATTGATGTTGAGATTTTTTTAGCCTATTTATAGAGCTTCGTCTGCATCGAATCGATGCACAACTGATGTGTTGATTAAAAGTTTACGGAAACTTTTACTCTCGATAATTAAACGGTAATCTCCTCTTAAATTTAGTGCATATCTATTGGAAAAATAGGATAATTGTAGCTCAAAATAAAACATATGAAATAGTATTTATATGAAAAAACTTCTAAAAAGTATTTGAGTAAATTAGAGAAAAATTATTCTGAATAAACTTGAAGTTTAATTGGGTTTTTTAATTTATATTTCTTCTATTGCATAGAATTTGTATTCTTTTCATTCGTATTTAGCGAATAGGGTTGCCACCCATCAAGATTTTACCTTGATTCTCAAAATAATAGTGCATATCTTTCGAATCATGATTGGGTGTTCATCTTGAATACAAAATTTCAAGATTTCTCATTCTATTCGAAAAAAACATTTTTTGATATCACATTCAGTGAGTGTTACATTTATATAGAAGTAAAGTGAACCGTTAAAGTATATATTAAATTTTAAAACAGGTGCTTTGCTAGTATTTATCTTGAAGGTAAAATTTTGATTATTTAAATCTATACTTTTATGAAACTTGTCTAAATTTATTTATTTAATTGATTCTGTGTAATACTAACGTTCAATGTTATTGGACTCATCAAATAAATCAACTGACTGACAATCCTTTCAAAGCAAAATTTTACCTAAAAGTCACTATTTCGTTTTAATGATATTAATTCAGAGACTTAATAATCAAAGTTTTGAAATGACTGGTAACTGATGAATCTAATTTGAAATAATTGGGTATAGTTAAGCCGTTGATATGATCTAAATTTTGTTTTCCCAAATTATTTTCAATGAAATTTTCCAGAAATATATTTACAATGCACCTTCAATTATTTTTCTCAGGACAGTTGTTTCATAAAGATGGTAACCCTTAAAATGATATTTGATATAAATAACTCTGACATAACTATGACATAACTATATTGAGAGCTTGTATTTAAATAGATGGATATATATAAATAAGGCTTTAAGTTAGTTGAATTTCAGTCTAGAAACTAATTACTAGATTTAAGTTTAAAGTTTCGCTCCAATAATATTTAAATTGAAATTCTAAAGTATAAAAGTTCTTTCATTTTATATTCAGTACAAGAATTTTTCTTAACTGAAAACAAATTGAACAAAACTTCATTTCACAAATGCTTTGCTTAGTTTTCTGTATCTCTGACACATTTGTCTTTATTGTGAATTACAATTTATAATTTGGTTTACAGTATATCTACTGCTTTCTAAATTTATTTGACATGAACTAAAATTTTCAAACGTCTGTTTGAATCAAACTGTAAAAATGTTAAAATTATTCTCGAATTCTTAGACAAAACTCTTCTCTTATATTTGATTACCATATGTTCAGTTTCTGATCGAATAATTCGTGTTTCTATACAAACAAATTCTCGAGAATAGAGAATACATGATAAGTAATACAAGGAATTCATGCATAAAGAATGATAAAAATAATAATGATAAATAAATAACAAAAATATTCTTTTATTTAAAATGAAATGAGTTTTATATTCCGTTATATTCCGTGATCTATTCGAGCCTAAAGTATGTTAAGCGATGTATAAGAAGTTTAGCATTTCTATCAAAAACTATCATTAATAGTATATAAATCATATCAAAAGCCTATTCATTCAAACCGATGCAATTCATCCAATTTAGTGATATTAGTGAAAAATAGAGAAAAATCTAGATCTCATTCATATTTGAATGCGAAATAACTGCAAAAGATATTAGAAAAGCAAAAGTATAAGATAATAATGAGTAGTTCTGGAAATGAGGAGAATTTCAGACTTATCAAGTTAATGATAATTATTTTTTCCGAAAAATGATTTAATTTTTTCTTGTTTATATCATTATTCATCTAGTCTTCGCAATATGAGATGTATTTTGTGTTCAACCAATATTGAGCTTTGATAAATCATTATTCCTATCGATTTCAGGGTGAAGACAGATAGATAGATATTAAAATTAGAATTTTTTAAAATTATCATGTTCCTTCTTTGAAAATACAATTTTTTCTGAAACTTTTCTATTTCATATTTAGGTCTCGAACAAGATTTCAAGAATTTTTAGAAATGTCTGATAAAAATGATGATCTTTGAAGAAATTTGACCTAAAAATTACCAATTCATCAAAATGCTAAGTCTCGGAAAATATTTCTTCAATTGTAAAAATATTTTCATGAATTCAATCAATATAAATTTTTGAATTATTATCTAATTGTTATATATATAGCATTCTTAATTTTCTGATTCAGCAGTTTTCTAAGATTAAGTGTCAAAATATTTTGGAACTATAATCTATTCAATATAAATCTCATAGAACTGATTTTCTTCATGAAAAATAAAAATTAGATAACTCTTAATCATTTCTATAAAAATATCTCAAAAACTTTTCAATTGTATTAATGCAGATTTTGTAGGAAATGATTATTCTGTTCGAAACTTCAAAGCGAAGGAATGCAATTTCAATGATTTTCTCTATAGTTAAGATCGATATTCAGATGCTATTTATATACTCCTCCACTAATATAGAAATGTTTTATTCAAATGAGTCCTAACAATATAGATTCATAAAATCCCTGAATTCAACTATAAATTTAATTTTGTCATCATTGTTATGAATATTTTTCTTTGATCGATTTCTAAATCAAATTATAATTTAATTGATGTTACTTATTGAAGATTTTTAGTCACTGACAAAGTTAGTGAGAATCTCAAGAAAATATATAATATTGCATTTTTGAAATGCTTCCATACTTTTTTCAATTAAAGGAATTATCATCAGAGGATTTGTACCAATTTTTGTAAAAAAGAAAGTGTTATTATAGGATTAGTGAGACTTTCATAACGTAAATCTCAATATCAATTGAGAAAAAGGCTTTTTCTGTTTTGCGTCAAAAACGAAAAAAAAGTTTTGCATATAACTAAGCCTAAAATGACTCGCTATCACTTTCAGTTAGATAAGTGTCTTGTTATTATGTGTCACTCATGAAATATGAGATGATGTCAATAGATCTGTTATGTCTTCTCATGATTCAAAATCACTTATCCTATAGTTAAACAAAATCCTTTGATAGAAAAAATATAAGGCGTTTGAAGTTTTACCATCCTACGCTTGTTTAGCATACCAGGATTTTCGTATTTGAATTAAATTTTGTTGCTGTGTAAAAAAGCCTCTAGACGTATGAGTACTTACAATAAAGTGAAAATACATTATAGGTAAAAATAGAATTTTCTAATAGATAGTAATACCAATCTATTTATACAGATGAGAGTTATATTCATTAAGTTTTTTCTCTATCATTGATGAAAAATAACTAATGATTGCATTATATCATTAAAGGTAAAAATAAGAACCAATTTTGGAATATTTTGTGATTAGATGAAAAAGATAGATATATTTCATTATGATTCGTTTTCATATTCTTTTATAGGGTTTGGAAGTATTTCTATTATGAATTAGAAATTATTTTCTTTGGTATTAAATGAAAACAAGTTATATTAAAGTAATGGTTCTTTTGAATCTTTGGTTCTCAACTTAAATCATTTTAATAAGTTGTTTCTTATTTTATTCCATAATAAAGCCGAGCATTGCTTAATGAATAATTGAATGGATCATAAAACTAGACTTTCTATTATTTATTCGACACAGAAAACATTCAAATAACTCATAATAAACTTGCTCAGTATTTCTATATTTAATGAGTTGTCTGGTTTGTTATATTGTATACATTTTACCTCAAATTGAAGGATACATTGGCTCAGTTTCAAGAATTTGTTTTCAGTATTTTCGGTTTTTGGTCCAAAAATGAATATTAATTCCTACAAAATCGGGTCGAAATATTAGGTCAAAATCTAATTTAATTTTTTTAAAGATTTTTTGAATTACAATATTTCGAAATCAGATTTTGAGAATGTTTTTCATAGATGAGACTCAAGTCTCAATTTTTGACTCAATCTTGTTTCAAGACTCGACTCAATCTCTTTTTTTGTTAAGAATTTATGGTTTGTATTATCAGATGTAAACTCTTGAAGAATATTAACGTCAAAAGAATTCTTTTTAACTCAAAACAAATTCTATCGATTTTACAAAACTTTAGAAGAAAATCAATAATTTTATTATCTAACATGATTTCCTACAAAAATTATATCAAAGGACTGAAACTGAACGCTTTGGTAAGGTTTTATTCAATAATATTTTAAATTAATTGACGCTAAAAATATAGAAGAAAGTATAGAACAATAAGCGTTTTAAAGCGTTTTATATTATATAAAAAAGGATTTAAATGTTAATTTTTTTTTATCCCAATTGTATTTATAATTGAGAATATTTTTACAAATTTTTAAAAGAATAAAGGATTAAGTTTAAAAAGAAATTCTAACACATGAACTATAAGTATTATTTTTGAATTCATAAACATAATGAGACATCTAATAAATGAAAGAATAATAAAATACAAGTTTCGCATTTTTGTTAATATTTTTTCGTATATACCCAGAGGCATATACATTCTATAATATATTTATCATAAAAACCTAATATTATAAGATATAAAAACTTCAGTACTTTCTATTCTATATTGAACTAAACGACAATTTCTTTGAACATAAAATTTTTTCGATAATATAACTGAATTGAAGTTCAGGAATGGTGAGCAATAATGACAATCCATTTGTGTTAATGTTATTTACAAAATTTCGCTCTAAACGAATTGCAACTTTTTCTTATAATTTTATCTTATTTCTAAAATTTCAATTTTGTTTGATATAATAAGAAAAAGTTGTTTTATTTTTTAGTGAAATATATTATGTAAAGAAAATTCATGCGTAAAAAGCACTGAAAAAACTTTTCTAAACCCAGAATATATTCAACAGAATATTATGGAAAAAATCCAATTGAAAATCATTATTTTTTATTTTAATTTTTTTAATGAATTAAATGTGTGGGAATTTGTATCTTTTTAAAAAATAGCCTATTAATGAAAGCGCGGTGTTTAATGATCAACAATATAGTCAGAATAATATGTGAATGGTGGAAATTTTGCCTTATGATTATTTAAGTATAACTTTCCAAAAATTCATATTTTGGGACATTCAATAGATAGGTTTGAAGTAATGTTCAAGAGCTTCAAATTGAGCCATAATTGAAGAAAATGGTTTTCACCATTTTAATAGCATCTAAATATGAGACACTGAGAGAGGTGTTTGTCAGCACTGAATTGCACTTTTTCAAGAATTGTTCATATAACTGATGAATTTTTAGCTAATGATTTATATTCTTTATAATAAAGATTCGAAAATCGAATTATATCTCCATCTATCAAAAATGAGCTGATTTTTATTTTTACATACTTTTAGGACGAAACGTTTTTTGATAATGAGCAAAAAATAGAATTTTTGTTGAATTTAATGATTTTGAGTCGATTTTCGACTTGATTATTGTCATTTCTTTCTATTTCTTGATTAATCTTAGCTCTATGCATTGATACCCTTGATGAAAATATGCTCAACTTTGGCAGTCAAAAGTTCAAAATTGTTATACTTTGAATATTGTCCATACCGATTATTCAGTTACATCTTAAATCAGAAGGCGCAAATTTCTATATACGCCTTACGTAAACAAGGAGTGGGTTAATTAGGCCTTAAACCCAGCGTTCAAAGCTCAAAAAAACACTCCCAAGATTTGTGAAAAAATCATTTGGATTTCAGGATAATTCTAAATAAAATTTCACGAGAAATTAGAAAAGTTTTAAGAGGTTTCGAGATAATAAAAAATACTAAGATTATTTAAATGAAAAGATTATAAAATTAAATATTTCGAAAAGTTTTGACCCCCCTCGCAATCCAGACCCCTATTCTTCAAAAGATTACTTCCTTGGTTAGACAGACTTCATATTTTTCAAGGTAAAACAGCTTAATATTTTATGCTTTCAAATATTGAATTCTGAATAATTAGTCTTGATTAATATTTTCACATCAATTATAACTTAAATACTATTTTCATTTGGATAAAACTGAAATAATACAATGAAAACCTAATTGCTTGAATAGATGATTATATTAAAAATTTATTTTCATAATAAAATGCTAATGACTAGTCTCTAAAATTCGCAGCTATTATCAGAGTTTAGGGCTCGAGAAAAGTTGAAACTTTTCAAGGATGTCATTATCATTAATTAATTTTGCAGCCATTTTCATAACGTTCAATTAGGTTATTATTACAGTTTTTGGAACATTTAGATCAAGTTAATGAAGCTACTGAACAATGAGCTTTAATAGTCGTGCTCTAAAAAATTTCATCTCATTTTGATTCTAACTTCAATTTTACGCAAATCATATTTCATCAATTATTTTACTCTTCATATCACACGAACTAAACTAATTTTATCGAAAATTTTTATTGTTTCGTTCACTTTTCACTTGAAAAATCAATTTTTCATATGGAATTAGAAAAATCATTTAACCATAACATTTGGCATCAATATCAGCAACAAAATTAAGAACTGGTATTATTTTCAATCATGTTAAGTGGGAGAGTGTTTGTTACAAAAAGGAATCAATTTTGTCGTTATATAATATGCAAAATAATGCAAATATTAATGCATACAAAACAGAGAAGCTATAAGAGACACAAAATTACGCCATTATTATCATTATAAGATATGCATTAAAACAGCGCATAGACAATGATAATGGATATATAGAGAAGAACTGCATTATCACATGTCTGTGTGCAGAGAAGCGTATGTATTCGGTGCGAATGTGTGCCACTTTATATTATACTAATTGAGTGAATGCCTACTAAATGCAGCCTCAAGTTAAAGGATCGAACATTTTTACCAAAAACAAACTTCTCAATCAAAAAAATCCTGATAACTAATTAAATGACGGAAGCATGTGTTTTAAAAATTAGTTATTTTGAAAAATTTATCGCTAGAATAATAAGTAATTGCTTGATAAAAATCAATTTTGTTGTGAAATATGCATTCCGGAATTTTCAGGTTTAAATGCACTAAGCTCTTTTATATTATATAATAGCAGAGACTATGACTTTCTCATTTATACTATGCTATTGTATTTAGAGCTGCACATTCTAATTAGTATAATCTAGTTTATAAAGCATAGGTTTTCTACTATTAGAATTTTGTGTGCTTGTCTTTTGTTGCATTAGTCGAGTTTCTCGTACGTGAAACTAAATTTTGTTGAGTTTCATTTGCACACATTTAGTTGTTATTGTATATATGATAGGAATTGTTAGGCAGAAGAGAAGTTGTGTGAATACAGCCTTTTTGTGCTGTATATTATTGGAGAAAATAAGTAAGAATAGGATAGAGTGAGATAAGAGCTCGCGAGAAGTGATAAAATGGAGTTATGGGTGGAAGTGATGAGCAAAATAATCGATGAATTTCCTTCATATATCGTTTTAATATTTAACATACTTTTGTGTACTAAACGCTTTTTAGAGTAGAAGAATTTTTTGAATTTGTCATGTTTTCGCCTGAATTATTGAATTCACTCTATAATATAAGCTTTAATAATAGAATGAGCTGAGCTTTTCTGATTCTTCCTGGATTTGCATTGAAAATGCTATTGTGAAAATAGAACAGTTCAGTAATTCAATTTCATCCTATCAATACTCAATTTTCAAAAGTCAACTTCCTATTTGAATTAAATAACAAAATTTGAAAACATTTCGAATTGTTCTATTAAATGAGAAAAACTGAAATTCCCTCAAATTTAATCAGAAAATTCAATAAAATATAAAGATCGGAATTATAACTTATAATCTAAGTTATTTACATCAGTGATAACAACAATTCTTGCATAAACTGCTCAATTATCTAGGAATTAGTGTAAGTGATATCCATAACAAGAACTAATCAATACAATAAACAACTAATTTTTTGAATAGCTTCGATTCACCACTTGTAACTTGGATACCAAAAAATACCAAAATGCACGAGTATTCATATCAACCGATCTTAATTTGAGTACAGAATTTGTTCACTTTTGCAAAAAAAACATTTTTCTGCATTAAATTGAGTGCAATGACATGATAAAAATTCATAAAACTCTCTAATATTTAAATTTTATCGACTTTAATTGAATAATGAACAAATGGGAAACGCAGGTGAAATTTAATTTAAACAACTAAGCCTTGCTGAATAAACGAATGAATTTTTAGAAAATTACTTCAAAAAATCAAATAATTCATTTAGGAACTCAATGAAACTCTATGAATGACTTAAATTGTAAAACTTCATATATTTTTATTGTCTGAATACTGAATTCAAAGTGTACTAAATTTCTTTTGGGGATATTTTTGAGTATCAAAAGTGAATAAATTTTGAATAATATTTTTTTTTAAATTTTAAAAATACTATGTTCATTATCTAATTATCTTGAGAGCTCAGTTTTGGTATTATTTCAGTCTCACCACTAAAACTATATGTTACTTATTCTGCTTACTAAAGCATAAGTACTTTAAAATGAGAAATCTTGGCATCACTAAAAAATCTTGTGAAATGTTATATCGCGTGGGAGTTAAGATAGTTTTCATGCAATTAAGAAAAATTTCAATTCCTTAAACTCTGGTTTTGATTATGAAAACTTCTTAAGTTATATTTAAATCTAAAAGTATCTTCATTTTGAGGATCATTTGAGTCGAAAATTGAAATATTTCATGATGTTTCTCAAAGATTTCCATCCTTAACGATATCTACAAAAATAATTTGTAACCTAATCTCACCCTAATCTGAAAATTATTATCACTAAAAATATCACAAATCTCAGTCGGATATTATTAGGTCTCTCTCTCTCTCTCTCTCTCTCTCTCTCTCTCTCTCTCTCTCTCTCTCTCTCTCTCTCTCTCATTGATTCACTTAATGAAAGCAATCATGAAATGAAACGGGTTGTGAAGTAACAAAAATAATATCAAAGCTATCATTTCAAAGAGTGATATAACTCATACACACTATTAAGTTGAAACTACATATTTATTTTGAGAAAACAGTTTTATGATAATATTCAGTATTCAATTACATAATAAACTTCGAATATAAATGTTGGTTTTCTTTATAACCTTCATTTATAATTATATTGCTTCGAATAATGAGTAGAAAATTGTAATTTTTGGGAAAAATTTTCCTTCTATTTTGAAAAAAACTAACTTTTTTAAAATTTTGGCACAAGAAATGATAATCCTTTAAAATAGCTCTTAGACTGTGAATCATAGCAACAACAAAAAAATAATAACTCAGAAATGGATCCAAATTTTTAGTTAGTTTAAAAAATTAATGAGATCTCGAATATTGAACAAATTTTCACTTTTCAACAAGAAGAAAGTAACACAAAAAATTTTTAAGCAATTATTTATCTATTCTTAATAACGAATAAATTTTTGTTAATTCTGTAGAGTAGATTCAGAACGAAATTTTCTAAAAGTAAAGTGAAGGTTCATAACAAATCGTTTGAAAAAAAATTCATGAGAGATTCCGTCTCAATCAAATACCAATTCAGTACAAATTTTTAAAATTAAATTTTTTGAACTTGTAATATTCTGAAAATATATGAATTTAGAATAAAGGACCAAAAACCTGATAGCTATAATTTTCTCATATAATAAATCCTTCTTTAATTAAACTCTAATTATGAATAGAGAACCGAAAAATCTGTTTTCGCTATTCAAACACTTTTTTAAATGAAGGACAAAAGTATCATTCGCTAGTATTTAACACGCAAGCAAAAAAAATTTCTTGGATGTGATGAGGAAACAGTTCAAGTCGAAAATAAATTCCTTATCAACAATTCTAAAATTGGAAAACATTTTTCAAAATAAAAGTAACCTATACTTAAAAATAGATAAAGAATTTCGAAACATATTTCAATAGTAAAAATATATAATTATTTTGAATAATAGGAAAGGAAAAAAATAGTTCTTTACCTTATTTGCCATAATATGCGTGTTTTCTCATATTTAGAAAAAATAATTTCTCTTTAATTTCACCATAATTAATATGTCCACTCCTTGTTATTTTCTGATGCCGTGTTTGTTGGGTATTATGTAAGAAAACAAGTTGAATGAATTGATTTTATCACCATTATAATTAAAAGCCTCTCAATTAATTGTTTATTAATTAGAGTCCCATTTAATTGCCTCCAAAAACGAAATAAACAATATTAATATTCATTAACTTAGAATTCATATTATAAGCAATAAACATATTAATCAAGATTTAACATGACTTTCCAGTCGAGATTCAGATTAAGTTCTCATGTTTAGGTCATTCCAAATAAACAAGGATGAGAAAAAAGGTATCATGTCTTTAATCGCAAATAAGGATATTTGGCAGAGTTTGAGTGCATTTCGAGGGCTATGAATGGGAGGGTAATTGTTGTTCTTGTGATTTCTTGTTTGGATTGTTGAGAGGCCTAAACGTAATGTCATTCTTTGACATATTTATTCTCGACGAGTCCAATCTCTTGAGTTGATCTATAGGTGCAATTAAAATGGATGGCGTCAGAGCGCGGCCCTTCCAGACACTGAAGATGAAGACAACAGCAGAATATATTACGCAACGTTTCTTTGAAAGCTTCGCGAAATTCGCGATTGAAATAGGCGTAAATGATTGGATTCATGGCTGAGTTGAAGTATCCGATCCAGAATAGTATGTCGACCATTATTTTAGGTGTTTCACAGGCCTCACCACATATGGTGGACGATACGTACCATATGAAGAATGGAAGCCAGCATAATATGAAAGCACCCATTATTATGCCTAATGTTTTGGCCGCTTTGTGTTCGCGTTTCATTTTGTTTATTGTGCGCTTTGTTGGTGTGGAAGAACCCGATTCTGGATCATCGCCGTGTGAGTTACGATGTGGCGGAGCCTGAACCTATTCATTCAATTTTATTTTGTTAGTATTTCTATATATTTTTGCAGAATATAAGTTTTAATAAATAGATGTCATTTTCAAAGGAGAATAAATAGTTTTAAGTTATTTATGTGGATACAAAAGGTCTAAAACAAAGCTTTTATGTGCTTATCAATGAAGTCGAGGTTATTCAGTCTTCCTTTGATTGAGTTGAATGTTTCGACATTAGAGTTAAACACTTAAATATAATTTATTTCAGAGAAAAAATCGAATAATCAAAAATTTAATTTATTTATTAGAGTAATTTTTTAATATCTTAAAAATCTTTTCTCAATGAAAACAGAATTCAAACCTTTTTTCAATTTTTTACTCTTGCATCAAAACTTATTTTAATCCAAAATAATGCATTCGTTTAATGTTTAAATGAGCAAATATTGAACATTTTATTTCGTTTCCTTCATTAAAAAGTTCTCTTATCCTTTTCAATAATACGTTTCAAATAATAAAGACATGTTTTATGCTATTAAAGCTGATAAATAACACCCTTTTTCTTTTTTTCATTGAATGCTGATTTAATTCCTTCGAATAAGTATTTGTTTAGTTTTTTTTGTTAGTTTTGTTAATATTAAATTCTATCATCAGAATCATTTCGAATTCAACTGAAATTCTCATTTAGTTTTCAATTTTTTTCATCATATTTATCATGAAAAATTATCGCATATAATGTGCGTTGAATATAAATTTCTCAGCAAATTATTACTCAACTCATTTTGAATTAGATTTAGTTATTTTGTCAAAGTATCACATTTTATTTGTCAATGTGAATAGAGTTATCACCTTTTTTATGAGTCTTCTCAACTAAAAATTACCAAAATATATAAATAATATTTTGAATGAGCAATTGAGAGGTGAGCAAAGATTTTTGGCATCATTTCAGTTACAGAAAATCAATTTAACCTCAAGACATTGATAAAAGTTTACTAAAAGCTAACAATGAACATTCATCTCTAATTTTTGATATAAAATATTGCTTAATCATATTAAGACCCAAAGCACTTGGGATTCTGTAGTCAATCTTTAATAAAATTAAAAGATTCACTTTCGCAAAGTCTTGAAAATGTTTCGCAATATTATCATTGTTAAAAAATTATATGCACTGAAACCCTTGACTGTCAAGACATAAGTTAGATCGATTGTCACACTATAAATAAATGATATATTGCTTTTTAATTACAGAAACTATCGATTTTATCTCTTATTTTTCTCATGTTACTTGAAATAAGAATATTGTAGGCAATAATTCAACTTTCGATTTTTTGCCACTAAAACTTGTTTCAACACATTTAAATGTTTCTTTTATAAGAATAATTTTATTCGTTTGAAAACTTTTTAAGTTTCTTCACCATTACTTTATATTCTATTGGACTGAAACATATTGAAATAGCCTAAAAATGTGTCTATTTTCTCACTTAATGATATCTGTTTCTTTTATTACGGTTTTTATGTTCTAGTCATTCAAAGGTCTACTTTGCAACTCCGATTGAGGTGAAGTGGAGTTGGAGGTGAAAATCAGATTAATAAGGAAGTGGAGTGGAGTTGGAGTTAAAGATAGTTGAGGTGGAGCTAGAGTTGAAAATCAAAAGACAGTGGAGATGGAGTTAGTTTTAAGAAAATTGGAGGTAGAAATGATAGCCATTCTTCATCATAAATGAAAATTAAGACTATTTTGTAAGTGGAGGTGAAGTTTGGTTAAACTCCTGTGGAGGTGGAGTTAGAGGTGAAAATGAATTTATCAGTTGTTTAAAATGGAGTGGAGTTGGAATTAGGATTTTTCAAAATTTTTTACACTAATATTTTGAAAAATAAGTTACTTCTTCTTTGCATAGAAATTATTGACATAAATGAATAAGATATTTTATTTTTTTTTTGAGTCAATAAGACTTGAAGAATTATCAGTTCTTTTCATACTGTCAAAAATGATTGATTTTTATTTATTTATACTGAATATAAATTTACTCTTCAACTTATCTCAAGTTACGAATTATAGAAATATTATGATTTGAAATGTATCTCAAATAACATAAGAAAATACATAACAGAGCAGGGTTGCCAGATTTCTTCAAACTGGAAACTGGAGTGAAAAGATCAAAGGGGCGACCAAACACTTTGTTTTAGTAAAATATCTAAAAAACTGGAGATTTACACACCATTTCGAATCTTTTATTTATTCGTTTAATAGTTGCTTGAATGGATTTTATTCGAAATTACATTAGATCTTTTTTTAAAGGCAATATTAGATTTTTTTACACTATGCAGCATTGTGTAAATCGCAATTTCAAAACAATTCGCGAAGCCTAATATTTTTAAAATCCAACTTTTATCCAGATAAATCCTTTAAAATTACTTCTTTACTCCAAAAATTATTTCTATTTAGTAATTTGAGAGACTTTATTTCCAAGAAATTGTAATTATAGTTGAATTTTAAGTCAAAAACTGGAGATTTGACCTCCAGGGGAGGTATCGGCCTGGAGACTGGAGGTTATTCTCAAAAACTGGAGATCTGGTAACCGTATAACAGAGTGACATATAAGAAAACATATATAATTGGAATCTAAGAAAGAAACAACTCTCTAATACTACATCTTTAATTGGTTAACTTAAATGAGGAATAATTAAATTAAAATTTTTTGAACTTATAACAAGATTTTAATTGAATATTTGAAAATTGAAGTTTACTCTCTCTGAATACCTAATGGTTTGAAACTTGGCATTGATAAAAAAAACTGAAATTTTAATATAATTAAAAGTTTTCCAGTAAATTAATATAGAGGAAAGTTTCCAATTTTGAAATATTTTGTTGAGTATCTATAACTAATTCCAAAAATTTAAGCTTGTTTGTGAAAATTTATTTAATTTTTTGATATTAATGAAGAACATCTCAAATATAATTAATTTATTACGCATTTAATCATTAAATTTGAAATTTTCAAAAAAAAAATCCTCCAATTAGGAAACAAAAGAATAATCTCATATCCAGACTTAGATATCAATTGATAGCAGACATAGAGTATTATGTGATACATAGTTTCTGAAATAATTAATATTCAGTTCCGGAAAACTAGAATTATGTTTAAATATAATTCTAATTAGTTATTCAGAATAAAAGACTAATATTTTAACAAAAGTAATTCTTAAAAATTTCGCTCAGTTATAAAGACATTAGTTATTTGTTTTTACTATAGGTAATGAAACTCATTATTTAATAATAATTTTTATTCAAAGCTAGTCATGATCTTTCATTAGGTTATATTTTTGATTTTAATTCCTATTCAGCACGACATTCGTTGGCGATTAAGTGTAAAAATTATGTCCATCTGAATATATTTTTATTTTAATGAAAACTCAAGAACAGAATTAATTTATGAGATGAAAAGATATGTATTTTGATGAAAATGAGTAGATTTTAGATTTTTTTTAATGAACGAAAATTAGCGAATCCTTTTTTGAAATAGTCTAGATTCTCAATATTCGAATTTAGAATTTCGATCAATTATATCTCTAGATTTTTATAAACTCAAAATAGAATACTTTTTATTTTATTCCCCATTCAATGCTTCAATATGTTCCTTTTCAGTAATTCTCTCAACTTCCAAAACTAACTATTGATTTTCTTGGCTTTAAATCAAATTGAAGGAAAAAATTAAATTTTACACTTTATTTATGGTGAAAAACTTGAAAATAACTTAGAATTTAAGTTGAATTCAAAATAAGTTTAAACCTCTGGCGAAGGAATTTAATAATTGAAAAAAATACTGCAAAACAAACTAAACAAAAATGTTTTCGAATGAAATAAATAAAAATTTAAAAAGAGTAAAAGGGTGTTAATTGTCAGCTTCAATGATATCAAGCATGTCTTCCTTAAGTGAAACATATCATTGATGAGGATAAGAAACCTTTTAAATCAATAAAAAATAAATAAATGCATTATTTTGAATTAAAAAAGTTTTTATAATACGTAAACCATTTAAATTCCACCAAAACTGGTGAACAATTGATGAGGTATCAAAACAAATTAGTTGATTCGGAAACTTATTAAATTTTTGATCGCTAGATTTTTTCTCTGCAACACATTAAATTTAAGTGTTTAACTCTTATTTCAAAACTTTCAACTAACCTCGACTTCAATAAATAACGTTGTTTTAGACCTTTTTACTCATTTATAACTAGAAATATTTCAAAGCAAAAGCATAAAAAGCATAATTTCGAGGTTTTTGAGTGAGCATCAAAAAGCATAATTCAGAATTTCGAACATAAAAAGCATACTTTTGAGCTCTGAGCAAAAATACATAATTCTGTGTGAAGAACATAAAAATATTAAGCATTAAAACATAATTTTCAAGAATAAAGCTTAAATTTTGATCATTAAAGCATAATACAGGGCCGCAATATTTATAATTGTTTATAACTTAAAGTATTTATTTTCCCTTTTTTCCAATACTTATTATTAAAGTAGGATTTTATGAAAAACTAAAACTTTTTAATCTTCTACTCAAGCTTAAAAAATTAAAGTAAAGCAAATATAAACCTGAATGGAATTGTTAGCATCGGTCGAATTTCTCGGCTGATGATTATGATGATTAGTATTAACAACCATTTGCTGTGATTTATAAATAAATTTTTCTTGTTTAATGGCTTCCACATAAATTTTATAATAAGCAGTTAACATGAAACCGCACGGCATCCAGAAAGACACTGTACTTGATATAATAGCATAGGGAATGTTGACTTCCCAATTACATTCATCCGGGCGTTCTTGACGTTTACGAAGATACTCTTCTGTGGTATAGAGCCCGGTGAATATAGGTATATAGGATATGAGTGCGGACGAAATCCAGACAAACGCTATCATAATTCCTACCCTTTTAGTGGTGATTTTCATCGGATAATCCAGTGGTTTGATTATAGCGTAATACCTATCATATGAAATACATGACAAGTGCATTATACTGGCGGTCGAGAAGAGCACATCACACGAGTTCCAGAAATCGCAGACCAGAATATTGAACACCCATTTGCCCGCTATGGCCACAGAGGCGTTGAATGTCATCGCGAAGACGGCCACTAATATGTCTGCGCACGCGAGCGATACTATGAAATAGTTAGTCGTGATTCTGAGCTTATGATGTCTGCAGACAGATATTATTACTAAGAGATTGCCGAAAATGGCGGCAAATATTATAGTACTTAATATTATCACTTTAATCACTATTATTAAAATGTCAGTCCAGTCATAACTGGTTGAGGTTTGACTGAAATCTGTCAGGTTTTGGTACTCATTGATTAGGGTTTTGGACTTAGAGGTTGTCGTTTCGATTAAGTCATTCACTGATGGAATTGTTGTCGAACTGTTGAATATGTTGAGGATTATATGTTCCATCACTGTTTTGGGTGTCGAAGACGTTGAAAGACCGGATGTGTTGAGCTGTGGCAGAGAATGGTCTGATTTACTCATTGCTAGAAAACAAATATGTCAAAAAATTATTAAATCTCTTTGCGAACTATCAATTATTTAAACTAATTTATTGTTTTAATACATTGAAAGCTATATTTAATTCAAAATTCAAGCCATTATTTTCTGTAAAATGACTTATTTTTTGATATGACATATATTTCTCTCTGAAAAGCAGAGCCAAAAATATTAAAATATTTATTGCTTTCCAATAAAATTCACTGAATATTAAGACAATTGACATGAACGCTATCATGAAATTAAGGCTAATTAGTTATTGATTATTATTTAATATATTCAATGCTTCGTACAATTCAAATCCGGAACTTATTATTGATCCATAATTTCAACATAAAAAATATCGATGAAATTCTATTTTGAATAAACAGTACTGAAGTTAAAAAAATAACTTATTATGTTGAAAAAGGCCAGAACTATATTTGACATGAAATACTGAATTTATTGATCGCAATGACATTGAGCTTTCTTATCCATCAAATTAATGCTATTTTTGGTATCTTCCGAACATATACACGACTTTGCATTGCATGTTTTCGAAATACCACTCATTCTTCGGTCTCACTCTCCCCCTCTTTATTCATAAAATATATCGTGAGGCTTAATATACTAGTAAAATATTGGTCTCATATAAACATTTTCGTATATTTAATAATGGATCTGACCTTCAAATTATTGAACATTTTGGGTTTACGGCAAACTAACTATGGTTTGATTGCTGAACGCGTTTACAAACGAATGATATTAATTGAGAAATAGCTTTCGAATAAATTGTTAAATTTTATCGCGAATATCTCAAGAACGTGACTGTGAAATACATTTAGTGATTGGTTCTTCAGAAAAAATCGAAAACTAGCTTAGCTTAATACTAAGTTAAAAACTTTTCTCATAAGTTATCAAATTCGACTGATAAATTGAATTTAATTAATATCGATTATGTCTATTTATAGAACCTGTTATAGCAAATTTTCATATTAATTAAATTTTCATTTTCTAGTCTGTGATTTATTGATAAGTTGAATGTCATATTGGTTTAAGGGTCCAAAATAAAGTTGAAATGATGACATATTTTCAAAACTGAGTCAAATTGTTCGAAATTTTCTGAATTTTCGATAAAATTAATTTAGAATGTGTGGGAGGATAGGTATGAATATATTCTGATTCTGAGATATCCTGATATATATATGTATATATGAATTGATTTAGAATTTGTAAAATGCAATCATTGATAGTCAAAACCGAATTCTCATAAAGTAATTCAATTTGAAATCAGTAAATTATTGAGATTTTATCTATCAACAATTATATTTAAGGTATAAATATTAGAACAATAAGCGAAATAAAAACTATTTTTATAATTATTTGAGGAATTGATGAATATTATATTAATGTTTGTCGCAAAAATGTCACTTATGAAAAAATATTTTATGTATATTTTGAAGTGTGAGTTAACTGACATTATAACAAAACGTGAAACTCTATGAACCACAAAAGCAAAATTCGAAAAACTAAATCTTGGACATAAAGTTAAATTCTAGACATAAAATCTCATTCATTCAAATGCTGATAAGCAAAAACAGAATGAAGTAATACTCAGATTTAGTGGGTTCAAAAAATTGTTTCAAAATATTGTGTTTTTGTGACTGATAAGAACTCAAATTTAAGTTCAATTAACTCACTTTTCAAAATATAAGTTACTGAAATATTTTTTCGTTAGTTACTTTTTTGCGTTATTCTTTATTAAGTTATTCTTTTATTGAACTCTCACTTGGCTTTAATTTGAATATTCATAAAACAGAAACAAAATAATAATTGAATAAAGAATAGTCAGGAAGTAAAACTTATTTTTCGCGAAACCAATATATTTAATTTTTCAATACTAGATTCAAAATTATAAAAATAGATATTTTTAATGATACTCTATGTGAAAAATAAATTCAACGATTTTGATCAATATTTGAATAATTAAGAGATGAATACAATAGCATATCATTATAATATGAACTCAGAATAATTTATTTCAAGTCAATATATTTGGGCTTAAAAAAGGTAATACTGATAAACTGTAGTTTTTTATTCCAAAATTTCTGATGCATTAAACATAAAAATTCAATTATTTCTTTTAATATGAATCATAAATGAATTCCCAAAAGATTAACTAAAAATAGAAAATTATGCATAAATTCACAATAGAATAGAAGGAAAAGTTTTCAAATTATTTTTAACATTATAGAAATATGATTTTTTATGAGAATAAAATTTTTGTTCTGTGAAAAAGTTCTTTAAAAACATAGATTTTTTCAGGAAAATCGAATTTTTGTTCAGTTTTTTACAAAGATGTTTTTGCCTCAATTCTTGCTGAATCAGATGAATAAAAAAAGTTCTTTTCTATCTTCTAAAAAAATTTTACAGATCGATAAGTGGTTTAATGATCTCTTCTTCAAATGTTAGTTTATAGAAAATCCTGGTTTTTAAAGAAATTGAACAGTTCTCTAGAATTTAAAACATGATGTATGAGAAACGTTGACATTCTTCCGAAGGAAGACTTATCAAAGAACCTTTGAATTTGAAAAAGTATTATACTCTAGAAAAAAGATCTGACTTAAAATATGATAGAATGCAAGTCTTGATAAAAAGCATTTCCATTTTGTTCAAACTTATTTCACAACTATTTCATTTTTGTTCAAATATGTTCATTAAAATTTTAATTTTATCTTAAATTTTTGATAAAAAGTTCAAAATATTGATTCGAATAAACAGACTATAAATCAATAAATCGATATTCCTTTAGATCATAAAAAATTAAGCTTTAGTAAAAAGCTAGAGTAGAAAAAATTTATTGTTCTTATTATTAGATCAATAGCTAAATAAAAACTTATTTTGAGCTTAGGGGTGATCCATATAGTGCGCACGCTTTTTCAAAGAACTTTTAGACCCCTACATCCCTGTCTGTACGCATCTGCACGCTTTCATACGCTACCTCCTCTAAAGTGTACGCACAATTTTGCTCAACCCCCTCCCCCCCTTCATCACAATAATTTGAGACATGATTGGATTAAAACAAAATTTATTGATCATTCATCCAATATTGTAAATCTTGAATAATATAAATATCATTGTCATCAAAACTTGCTTGTTATTGATTTGAGTTTTAAAACTAAATCACCTTAATTTCAAATTTACCTCTCAAGCAATAAGTACTTTTTCTGTATACCCCTCCTCCTACACATCTGCACGCTTTCGTACACTTTTGGCTGACTCCCCCTCCTCCCTTGCGTGCGCACTATATGGATCACCCCTTAACTTAAATAACTTCGAAAATCAACTTTTTATAAATTCTAGATTTTCGAAACCCTCATAATTTTCTTATTCATAAAAAGAATATTTGTTTAATTAACTGTATTTAAGTATTTTTTCTATAATAACGTTCAAAAATAAATACGGCAGAGAATTATTAACAGAGCTTAACCACTATTCCTAACCTTATCCACTGTCTGCACAATTAATAATTAATGTATCGTTTTCTGTTTGAGAGAAAACTTTATTCATTTGACATTTTCTATTAAAGAGCATATTATGAGTGGCGATAACTGATTAAAAACCAAAGGTTTAGTATCTTTAGTAAGTTATCATGAATAGAAAAAGCTAATAATTCTAATTAAATAGAGAGCACTTTTTCCTGATTGATTATTTTCTGCTGAAAGCTCGAAATTATCATATCTTTTTGTGCCATTCTGTCGGTTAATGTATTTTTCCTATAATAAGGATTTTATCCTCAACTCTGAGCAACGAATCTCTTTAGCGAAGGTTTTTTACGTCAATGACAGCCAGAATTCGTTATAAACATATTACTTTTGGAATGAATAAAATACTTCCAAAACTTTTTTATGGGTTTCATGTTTAAAACTTAAAATAAAAAACACTTGAATTGGATTTTAATGAAGTTTATGGTCTTAGTTATCGATTAAATGAATGTTAAATTTGAAGTCAAACATGATTTGATATAAGGATTCAAATGACTGAATAATAAGATTAGGAATCATTTGATGAGATGTGACTGGAATTATGTTTTTAATGCTTTGGTTGACAACAAGAATATCAATCAATTTATTGATTTTAGTTATTTTTTTCTGCATTAGACTCGACTCTTAGTTTGAAAAATACATTATTGAAAGGAAATGAAATTTAGGGAAAAAATGATTATTATGTAGAATTTGTATATTATTATAACTATTCAACTGAAATTCAGATCAAAATAAATAAGTACTGATATATATAGTAAATAAAAATATTCTATTATTAGTGAAAATGTGATTGATTTAATTTTTATATCAAATAAGAATATAATACTTTATATTAAATAATATTTTAATAGAATGTATTGAAATAAATATAATATAAAGGAATATTTAACTATCAAAAGAAAATATTTTTCATGCAATACTTTTATATTAAATAAAACTGTGTTTATCAATGTATACATCATTGATAAATATAATTAAATTATTCAAACATTTGAACAAAGAATTAGTCGATTACAATATTTTTAAAAATTCAATTATTGATTGGATAAAATTCATAGTTAAAAACTTTCTACTTTTTTTTAAACTTTTTTAAGGCCTTACAAAATTTTGAGATAACTTATAATTAGTGATAAATATTTATGCTTATAATTTGGGCTAAATTATGATATTTTTAACTCAAAATTTTTGCGTTCATGCTATGGAAGTTCGCCTTTTAATGCTCTAAATTATGAATTTTACTTTTTTGTGCTCGAAATTCTGAATTATGCTTTTTTCTATATTTATCACTTATTTTATAATTTAAATGTTTTTCAATCTGAATGTACTTTATTCTTAAATAAATTATTCAAAAAACTTCACTGAAATAAAATTTCAATGAGAAATATATTTAAAATTCCATTTAAGATACTGTATGTTTAAATCCTAATTCTATTTATATTTGAAGACCTTATACATAAAGACAATCCGTTCATGACTTCACTCAGACAGGAATACGTCTGATATAACGTCATATTAATGTCAATTCTTATTATAATCTCTTAATCAGATATATTTGGAAAAACAATACTATTTGTATTTTTTCTTAATTAACTCGAGTTTATACTTAATTAGCTGACTATAGCGGAAAAAACAATAATACAGTAAAACAAATTACTGGATAATTACAAATTATTCAGTTAGAAAAAAATTCGTTATTTATTCCGAAGTTGAAAATATTTGTCTATCGCCTAAAGCGTAGGCATTCATACTGTGCCAGATCTGATACTTTTAATACTAAAGCTTTGATATTGAAGAGGATTATATTTTGAAAACAAGAACTAAGACATAGAACAAAATATATTAAGAGTTGAGGACAGAAAAATATTCATTCCTTTTGATATAAAATATATTTTTAGTTCATGTTATTTTCATGTTTACAAATTGGATAAAATGGGAAACTTCTAGACTTATATCCTTGAAATTGACTTACAATAGAAAAAACTTGATTTTAAATTATTATTAGCTTCACATGAAAATCGGGTAAATTTTAAGTTTATTCATGAATTATAGTTATGAATCATGAATGATGTCATTTGAAAGTTATCGGGAAAATCTTTTTTCTGAATAATTATGATATCAAAAAATATATGCTCGAAAGTGTGGGAAAATTAATAGCTTTATTACAACTAATGAGAGGGTTCTTAGCAATAAAGTTCGATGAATTATTAGTTCATTACCTTTGAAATGATCGTTGATAATAAAAATTCATGTTTGGGATCATGGAGTATAACATTTTCAAAGTGATACCCTTTAAGGGTGAGGCTGGTGAAGGTCAAAAAAGTTATTTATAAGCTCTTCATCTATTTGTTCATTAAAATAATTAGTTTTTTATATCAAGCTTTAAATCAAATTCATTTTGAAACTTATTCGATAGTTACTTAACTTTTTTCTCTTTCGAAAAACACGAAACACTGAAATTATAATCGAGTAAACAATATAATAGTTAACAATTATCATAAGTACTAAAGCTCGTCATGAGAAACATGAAGTTATAATTCAAGTGTTTTTATCTGAGTGGCGTATCATTCGTATCATTTGTAATAATGGGGGGTTTGTGTTATTCTTTTTATTCAAAGTCAATCATATTTACCATTCAATCAAAGTTCTATGTCATTTATGAAAGAAAAACTAAGATTGATAGCTAGTAAATAACGTTTATCATGATCTTAGGCTACTTTAAAAGTTTAATAACACTTGTAATTACTATATAAATGCGTTATTATATTAAGACTTATTGATATAAACCAATTGAGATTAAATATATTATCTTATTTTCAGACTATTAAGTCAATAGATTTAGAATATCAAGAGTTAAACTACTTTTTCGCAGCCATAAAAATAAATAAAATAACGAAGAAAAAAATCAAAACATAATATGGGGAAAATTATGCTCAATTTCATTGATTGAATACTTCAATTAATTAAAATTTATTCTTATTGCTATTCTTAATGCATAATATATAAGCTAATAATGCACTAAATTTTTTCTTTTGTAAAAAATACAGTGTTGGCATTAAACCAGTCACTACTTTAACCAAATGATATATCACTTCTCACACACACACACACACACACACACACACACACACACTCTCTCTCTCTCTCTCTCTCTCTCTCTCTCTCTCTCACTTGTGACTCCCCTCCTCCAACATCTTTATTTGGATACAATAAAAATAACAGTTATTTCATTAGTCTAAGGCTTTAGAAAAAGGATACGATTTCAGTAAAAAAATATAACTTCACTCAAAGTTGTTTAATATATTCAGAATAGTGTAAGTGCTCTGAATCAAAAGAAATATTTAAAAATAGGTTTTGTCACTGATATTACGTTAAATTAACTGCAAATCGAGAAATGGGTTGTTTTGAAGTCTTTTGACTAATAGAAAATTTTATATCACATTTACGGTTAACATAATATTATTTAAAACAAACATTGAGGCTGAGTTTTGGTATCAATAAGTCTTTAAATTTTTAACTTTTTCTTTTGGCACACAATAGGAGTTTGTTTTACTGTTAAGCAAATTTAGTGTTTGTTTTGAATATTCAATTATAATTACTTGAGTTGAGTCATCAGTTTCTAAAATACATTTTCAAACTATGCTCAAGAATTTTAATTGATATAAATTTCATGAATTGAATCCTTCAAGGATTCGCTTAAACCTTATACTAAATGTACTTATATTTAGATTTAAAAAATATCAATAGTTTCTCTAAAACTTGATCCCAAAGTTCAAGACTCTATTAATTGATTGGATAAGATTTCAAATGTTTTTATGCAAAAAGTTTTAACTCAATTGTTTAACAGTCAAAATGTTAAATAAAATGTAATAAAAATTTGAATAACAATTAAAGTTGAAAAATAATGAATGAATACCTTTTCCGTCTAATGAATATTTTAATCATGTTTTTCATGATTCGGATGTAAAAAAAGATAAGAATGAAAGGCTAATGCATTTTTAATGCACAATTTAAACCTAATTGTTAGTCACATTGGCATAAATTCTGAATAACATTATTAATATTTATAATTAAATAATTTTATTTTCAACTCTTTATTCAGTGAAAAACATAAATATTTATATTTTATTATAAACTCATATCATAATAGCTTATAATTAATTATGAAGTTTTAATAACAATATTGAAACTTTGATCTATAGAAAGTATGCATAAATTGTAACTAAAATAATTCAATCAAAAGTTATTTTTAAACTATATAACATATGAATGGGATTTATTTGTTGAAAAAATAATATAACATTTTTTTACACAAAATATCAATAAATTTTCATTTAGAAGCATAATATGATATGCTATCATCTCATTATCAAATGTTTGTCGATCTAATATTGACTTAGTTTGTAAGGAAAGAGTGAAATCAGAGAATAATATCAGATATAAACCATTTTTTTTCGTTTTCATTGTAATCTAACAATGAAAATGCAAACAGACTTGAAGAATGATACTTTTTTTTCATGAAAATCAAGTTATTCAATTCAATCTTCGATTATTTAATTCAAAATTCCTAAAATTTTCGAAGAAGAAAATGAAATTTAATCAGATTTTTTTTCTCAATGAAACACGACTTGAATTAAATGAACCGAAAAGTATTCATTAATTTGACGGAAAGGAATCTCAACTTAAGTAAAGAAGAGATAAATTAAAATCGACCAAATAGTGAATAATCAATTATTTCCTACAAAAATAGTGTTTCAGAGCCTAAACCATTGCCTGTTAAATAAATTCAAGTCATTTTGAGTTAACCTAACACTATATGTAAGTAAAGTGTGAGCTATAGTTGATATTAAGAGAGAAACGCGTGAACTACAGAATATTCTGTATCTGCAAAGATAGTGCTGCGAAAGAGCGTCAGATATAGTAATCTAATCAAGTTTTTCGCTCTCTATTGGTTTTGTACTCTCTTCTTATGCATCTTTATTTGAAGGGAAGACACAGTTTAGTGTACATGAGAGGAGACGTACTCAATGTGATGGCACTCGACATGTCCATATTTCATGACTTTTCAAATAAAATCACGATACATAAGTTGAGTTACACGGTATTTATGCATAGCTTACAAAAAAAATATAACACTCTATTCGCTATCTCAGCGAAAACATCAATACTTTTTTCTTTACTTTTCTCTCAAAAATTAAATTATTTGTTGTGATGTTCTTTTGGAAAACTGAGTGCTGGCAAAAAAGTCAAGTTTCTATTTTTGAAATGGAGAATATTTGATATCTTTTGGATTTTTTCCTCTTTGAAGAATGTCTTCGTCTGTCAGAATTGATAAACATTTTTGAGATTTTTTGATAAGTTTTCAAATTTTGTAAATGAAAAATGATTGTGAAAACTTTTCATTTATATTAAATTTTTGATTCAATAGAAAGTAAAACTTATTTCTTAAGGCCTGAAATATAAAGAGATAAATATAATTGAAGCGCATTTCAGGAACCGATCAATGATTTAAATGAATGTAAAACATGATCTGTTATCGAAATCCATGGCTTATTATCATTTGAGTTATAGATAGGCAAACACTTTAGCTATTATTGAAGATTTGCATATATTTTATTCTATTCAAAGCTATCAATTCATTATTTTTATTAAATTAGTGGTATTTTTGGATGAACAATGTTTTAGTTAAAGTTGGCCTCAAGGCTTATAACAGAAATTGAGACAGACATTAACATCTCGTATATATTACAAGCCATTGTACAGTAAAAATCGATATGCTTTTCACCAAACGTGTGCACACAGTATGTATGCCTTAACAATTGCGTTGAAAAAATTCCTATCCCATGAAAATACAGAATTTGATGATTATAATTAATAGAAATGAATTCATGCAACTCATAGTCTAATTAACCGCAATTCGATTTTCTATTTCTTTATATTTTTGAGATAAAACCTGTTATGAAAGTAATCATAACTATTTTTTATCTCATATTTTTATATGTTTTTTACAGACTACTGAATAAATGCAAAATATTTATCATCAAAAACCTATTAATTAGGTTTTAATTACCATGTTTTCAAAATTTTATTCATTAAATAATGAATTAATCATATATTAGATGTCTTGGAGGTAAAAATTTTGACATTAAATAAGACGCGAAATTAATTTTTTAATAATTTCTAAGATGAATAATATTTTCTCATATGATATGATAAATTAGAATAATATTCATCTCAACTTATCATAGTTTTGGAGCTGAACAAGATTTCTAATCCTATAACTTATTACGTGATCTATCTATTAGTGATCACTATAGGGAACAACTATTACATAAATAATAGTTTTCGGTGGCTTTTATTTTTATTGACAACTTTTCTCTATCTCCTAATGATATTATTAATAATCATAATCACTGGCACTGACATTAGGCAAAAATGAGAAATAGTCCGTTCAATGCCAATAATGTCAATGTCTGTGTCTATCTATTTGTCAGTGGAGAAGAAAAAGTGATTTAAGAGGTATAGACATATATTTATTATGATTAATAACTAAGAGATAAAATATGAGTTATAAAACTTATTATCAAAAAGTTTGTACTTCTTTTCTTATTTTTATTTTCAGTTTTTCATTCAATGCCATTGTTTAGAGCATTATTTATTAGACATTTTTAGGATATTCTATTGTCAGATAACAAACTGAACATTTAATTTCTGATTTCTATTATTCTATATATAAATGTCATTCAATTGTACGTCTTTGAGCTGACTTGTATTGAATTGTATTTTCCTGTACTTTCACTTGTATTCCCGTCGCTGGGATTTTAAGCTTTAAAATTCTATAAGTTTTAGGTATAAGAATAGGAATTCACATAAATTGCTTACATTCTTATTATTAAAACTAAAAGTAATTTAAGTTTAGGCATCCTTTTAATGCCTCTTAAAATTCGTATTTAGTTTTCAAGTCAGCACTATTTCTATGATAAATATTGATTAAAACATTAAATTCTGTGAAGAAAATTCTGTTCTTTTTTAGAGCTTTTTACGCATGAAAAGCACACACTTTTAACAAATTCAATCTTGTCTTGTGTTCAGCTCTTTATAAGTTTAGGAAAAATTGATTGTCATTTCCGAGAAAAAAATTAAACCCATTTTAAAATTGAGTTCAGATAATAGGATGGTATTAAAGAATCTTAATTAAGAATATTAAAGACATTCATACTATTTATTAGTTGATTGAGTGATTTTTTTTATCATGTGAAAGAAATATTAATTTTTAACCTTCAAAAATCATGTTTAAATTCAGTATTAGTATTGATTTTGAGTTTTGTTTCAGAATTATTCCGGTTATTCTTGTTATAAAAAATGTGTCAAAATATGAATCGCGAGGTCTTCAAAACGAATCAGAGCTTAATCTTTGGAATTTTCCATCTCGTGCTCACTCAATGTCAAAAAAGAGGTTTGATATTTGATATCAAACATTTTTTCACGCATTACATATAAATAGGTCGAAATTTTAGTAATGATAAAAAATTTATTCAATTCAAAGCTAGATATAAACATAATCTTTGTTTTCTATGAATGAATTTTTACTAATGACTCATAAAAACTGTTTACTTTATATATTTCGAAATTAACGGTTAATTTTGTGAAATTATATGTTTTTCAGTCAAATTTTTATCTAAATTAGTATCAAATGTTCAATTAAAAGCTGATGCTTAAAGATAAATGTGATTGAAACTGATATGATAGCAGATTGGATATGGTTAAAGTTTCAATACTGTTAAATGAGTCGAAATGATTATAGTCTTAAAGGCCGAAAACCTAAAGTCCAAACTCCTAATGCCCGAAACCCAGAAGCTCGAAATTAACTGAAAACTCATTTTTTCAATAACAGATCATTTATGATTTAATTTTTTTATCCTAATTAACATTATTTAGTTTACAAGAATAAAAGAATTTTTATCTCAAACATAAATTTTTAAATAATAGTATCTATAATAGAAAGTAAAAATTCATAAACAGTTCAAAACATCATTTATTCAAATAGTTTCAAACTTATGGGTTTCGGACTTTAGGAATCCGAGCATTTGGTTTTTAGGGCATTAGGAGTTCGGCTTTTAGGGTTTCGGCCTTTGGAAAAGACAACTTCAAAATTATAAATACTTACGATAATTAAGGCTTTTTATTCATTAGGTTGGACTCAATATGAAGGCTCATTACTCTATTGAGCGGATAGTAATAAATTTTTTATATGCATGTTATTTGTTCAGAAACATATCGCTAAAGAAAGAAGTACTTAATTCACAAACAAGAGATAACTCTTTATAAAATCAGAAAATATTTATGGACTTTTATTCAAACAAAATAATATATTACTTCAATAAACCTTTGGTGAGTTAATGCCGAAAAAAATTATTTTTCAGTATTATTTTTGTTTGAAAGCATACTATCTGAAGGACGAGACCATTAACTTATTTCCTTATATTTCATAATTTTTTCTCCCTCAATATTAATAGTGATTATTATAATAGGAAAAACTGCTCGACTAATGATTGTAATAATAGTCAAGCGGTTGAATGAAATTTCTTTGTTATTCAGTTTATCACAAATAGATTTTCATTAACTTTTTACTGACTTTTACTATCATTAATAATGTTAAAGCACAACAATTGTAGAAATAATTGTATAAATAAAAGTAGAATTAGAAACAAAATCGCATTTTTGTGCTTACCTTTAATTTATATCAAATTTCTCTTCAGAAGTTGTAGTGATTATGACAAGAATGATAGTGAAAAATAAGTATTCACTTATTCTTATTCTCGAATTTCAGTTGATATCACATAACAATAAATTCAAAACAATTAAACATCAAACAGGATATTAATAATTAATGATTTTATTCAACAAAATAGCAGAAATTTTTTCTTGAAAAGTTATTTAACAGACAATAGTAATAAAGATTCTTCAGGAAATCGAGAATATTATCACAATAAATAATTAATTTTTCACAACTATTACCAAATTTTGGACCAAAACTTTTTTTTATAATACAATATATTATATAATATTTAAACACTCAATAAATAACTAGAAGAAAGACTTCAATGAATTAATAATTTAAACGAAAAACTTTAAACAATTAACTTTTATAAATAGATATCTATTATAATCAATGTATGGTTTCATATAATGATTAATTTTTTTTATTATTTGATATATTATGTAAAAATCACACTCGAATTTCCTTCGAAAAAATGAGTATATCTTTCATTCATTTATTATCATTTTTTATTAATCAATTATTAAACTTGAGAAACAACTTGAGTAGGGTTTTAATCAAGTGTCGAAATCCTATATCAAGTTATATTAGATCTCAATTTGAGAAAATATCACTTAAGCACAGATTTTGAGTACTGAGAAGATATGGAGAAGAGATTTAATGAATCAGTGAATACATAAAAAAACTTCTCATTTATAAACCAATTAAAAGTAAAATTCACTGATTTCTCAAATGAAAACTTTTATTTTTTACATTTTAAGGTAAATCTCATTCATTAATCTTAAGTAGAAATTCGGGAATAAGTTAATCAACGATTTACTGATTTAGTTATCAAAGCATTAGTTATAATATTCAACTTTTTTAGAGGATTTAATAAACTGTAAGTTATTTTACAGCACTTCTGGTGTAGCACTTAATCATCAAATGCTTCGCAGTGTTTTTCAGTCATCTCTTCTTCTTTAGCTCTTTTACTCTCTCATACACTTCTTCTCTAACACTTCTATTTCACTTCTAAAACATACTCAAACACAACAATTTTACTTTGCTTTATAAGCTGTGGTGTGACTGAAATGTTATGAAGAGAACGAGCGAAGAAGAGAAGCCGCGCTCAACATAGAGTCAGAAAAATTCTTCAATATATGACTGGTTTCTATCCGTATGCGCAGAAACACTAAAAACAATTTCTAACACATTCAATAGAGAAAGAGAGAATAGGAGAGAATGAAAGAGCAAAGCAGACACATAAATATATAGTTTATACGCACAATAGAGAAGTCTAACGCTAGAACTCGTATCCTCTAGTTCTCTATATAATCGAATCCGATTATACCCTACTTCGCCGAATTTCACTTCGCCGAAATTATTTTGACCGAATTCTTGTCATTGAATTTCATTTCGCTTCAAATATTCATATTAAACTATTATCTCAATTTGATTATAATTCATCAAAAAAAGTTTTAGTTCATATTAATATTTAAAAAAAATTTGGTTGATTTTTATTAACCAGAAGTATTATTAACACCTGTTATTTAAAGCTAGATTTTCAAGTTTAGCCCAAAAAGTGTTCATAAATATATACCCATATAAGAAATTATTTTCGGCAGTGAATAAAATTTTCGGGTTTATAAAGTTTGGCGAAAAGGGTTGGATGAAAATAAATTTCGGCGAAATGAAATTTGGTGAAATGGAAGATAACATCAAATCCATCAAAGAATAAATAGCAACTCTTTAGCCAACCCTAACATTGGCTCAAATTTGTTATGTTTTAGAAGTTTAAGAGTTTGAGGTCATCACTAAGTTTTACAATTCATCATAATTTCATAGATCACTAACAATTTTTCTTGATTTTCCTCTAAATCCTTTTCGAGTATAGGAAATGTTGAGATTGATTGTAATAAATAATTGTTTTTGAACTTAGAGTCGACTTCTGTGGAGAGACTTATAAGAAAATAGTGAGAATATCATAAGATAGATATTGTTCTTAGATTTTGATGAGAAAAATTGGGTCAACTGAAGATTTATGTTCATATTTCAGATAAAATTCCTCTCTTTTCACGAAATTTGTTTTACTATTGTTTGAAAATTGTTTTTATACTTGAGTTTTCAGAGTTTTTTCTTTTTGATTTAGATTTAGGTAATTATTCGAAAAATAGATAATTGAATGAATAGACTTTTCTTAGAATTATTTTGAGAATATTCTCAGTATTTTTGGATAAATTTTCATTTCCTTCTGATGAACGTTTTAAAAACAACTTGAAATTGAGATCTTGTTTTTCATGCAAAAAATTTTAAAAAATATATTTTTGGTTAACAAGTAGTTTGAATGCCAAAAACTTTCAACATCTAATGTGTAAGCATTTATTGCATTAATTATTAGATCACGAAATATTAAAAAATAGAAATAATAATTATGTTGAAGAAGAGTCCTTCGCATCATTTGTGACAGTTTTATAACTTTTTTTTACAGCTATTTATGAGTTAAAAATTGAAGTGAATTATTGAAAGATTCAATTTTAAAAATTTTAACGAACGATTCTCTTACATAAATTCACAGATTGTTAAAATTTTACGCTTGAAATGCGGTAAATGCAAAAAAATTTCATAAATTTCTTCAATTATTCGGGATTTTTCAGAATGAACATTCAATTTTTCTAAATTATTTATGTCATGAACAATAGATTTTACTATTTTTGAATTTTTTTGAACTAGATTTTAACCTATTTTATCGGTTATCTTGAGCTTCAGACACACATTGAGAATGATAAAAATGAATCCAAATTATTTGGCAAAAGTATCAAAAATAAAGCTAAAAATAAATAAAATTTTGTTCAAAAAATGAATAAATACTTAATTTTTGTAACTCATTGCGTAAAAGACGCATATTTTACACAATATTTTGATGAAATTTAAAAGAGAAATCATCGTAAATATGTTTTTATCTCAATTATATTTAAATAATTCATCATTTTATTTAATGAATAATTTTCAAGCATATGATAGAACATCAGTCTTTTCACAACAACTTAAAAATAATTTTTTACATAATTCATAATTTCAACCTTGAATTTAATCATTTTTAAAATGATTTAATGCATGAAATGTCATTTTTCGAATATTCAATGAGTTTTCAATAATCATATATTGGAAAATTCTTTTTCTATTGAAAAAAACATGAGAGAATATTCTCTTCAAAATCAAACATTTTGGTACTCATAATGAAGTAGAAAAAAATATTCAGTTCGCTAAACATTCAAAAACAGAGACTCTTTTTCAAATTGAAGTAGTATGATATTCAAACAAAAAGTCAGATGCACTGTGTTTTCGACAAAATTTTTTGTATTCATAGTTTTTCATACATTATTTTTTGGAGTTGTTTAAAGTATTGCCTGTACTCAGTCTTTCCCAAAGGAGGGGGTTAGGTCGGGATTGAGCCCCTCCTAGGATTTTGGAGAATCAACAATGCAGATCTTCGCATTTTTGCGAAAATTTCATCAAATAGAGTACTTGGTCTCCCCTTCGCTATTTTCGAAAAATTAGTTATACAAGTGAATTCGGGGAAAAAATTGTATATGTTGAAAATATTTGAGAAATTTTGCCACCTTAATAGCAAATTCATCTAATTTTCGGAATTTTCAGTAATTTTCGCTAAATTAATGCATTTTATACCAAAAACATGCGAAAATGTTGAGAAAATTTGCAAAATTTTAGTTTTTTAGATCCCAACCCCCACAAATTGTAATTCAGCCCAAAGAGTTTGACGCTCAGTCAAGTTTTCAAAAAAATCTAGAACTGACCCCTACCTGGAACTTTGTTCCTTGCTAAAGACCGACCTGTACTCATGATTCAATAAAACTCACGTAACTATGCCTTCAAGTCAAATAAAAGCGTAATACAGAGAAAAAGTTCTGAAATTATACTCAAAATTTTTTTGCATAAAACTTTTATTTCTTTTGATGCATTTGAAAGAAAATAATACAACTCTTGAACTTAAATAAAAAAAGAAGAATGTTTTTCATCTAATTAAATTTTATTGAGTTTAATTGATTATTCTTTAAGATGTATTTTTTATTCTTTTTACAAGACATGTACATGTAATTATGTGGAGAATTTTCGTTTGAAAGCAAAAAAAGAATGAAATAGAATAAGTAAAAAGAAATTTTTTTATTAGATTTTTCTCGAGTGACGAAGAATATGAATTATACTGAATTGAAAATTACTTATCCATCAAATTATTTTTTCTATTAGTTTTAAAAATCATAACCTTGAAATAAATCCCCAACAAATAGCGTTTAAATCCTAGAAAAATAACCTCAATATATTACTCAATAAATTCTATCTAAATAAAAGAATTTCAATTCATTTCCATTGACAACTTGAATAAAGTCAGGAAAAAAAATTAAATCAAAGTTCAAGATTTTTTTTTATACTATTGACTGAATTTTTGCTTAACCCAATCATTCGTCAATAATATGTTTTTCTGAAACAAAGATATTTTGATGAAATACCTTTAAATAATATAACTTAATTTAACATTGAACTTATACCGAAAGAGGATCATAATCAGGAGTAGAATAAAGGGCGACTATGAATAATCGATAACTTAGTTTCGATTTGATGAAATGAAATATAGTATTCACCATTACTATTGAAGTACTAACTAGTATTCACAATTAATGAAACCAACCAGCTCAATAACCATAAGCTGGAGCGGAGCTGATGACTAATTATCCTCAATTGAGCTTGAGCTTGAGCCAGCTCACAAGTAAGTTACTTGAAAACAGAGCTGTAGCTCAGCTCGAGCTGATCAGGTGGAGATCACTATTCACAATTATTTTTCATTTCTCAAAAATAATTCATTCGTGAATATTTAAATTTCTAATTATTAATTAACATTATAGTTCTCGTAGAATATATTTCAGAGTAAAGTATATTTACTCATTTTAATGAATGAGAATTTTAAGTCAATACTCATGAGCACTGGTCAATGTACTCATACACATAAATTTTAGAAACTCGTGGGTAATAATTTTGTCTGATAAGAATCTAGACTGATCTTATTGAGCAATCTATATTAGAATTCTCTCGAGTATTCATTGGTCAATACTTGACTAAAAACTTGATTCAATCAAAAGTTATTCACTTGAACAACCCACGCCTAAGTCAATACTTATTTGAACTTGAATGTCTTTATTCAACTTTCTGAATCATATTGAGAATTTCTCATTTTGTTATACATTACTTTAGAAAAAATTGTTGATTTCTAGATTTTTCAAGAAAAACATATTAATTTTCTTTTTGATTAAGGAATTCTGATTTCAATTTTGGTAGAATAATTTTTATACTGATTTTTTGATACGATGAAAAGATACCTTAAAATAATTGACTAACACATTAATGTTTTATTTTATTTTATTTATAAAAGTAATCAATGAAAAATAGGGTGACCAGATCCTACCAGATCATACCTAAAATCATAATGGACATATTGAAAATTAAGGGAGTACCATTCGTAAAAATCTCAAAATTATGCCTTAGAACTCGACATTTCAGTTTAAAACTGGACACATGTTCAGCCTAATGAAAAAATGTGCCCATCGGGTTTGATATAAAAGTGTCGTGTTCTTTAATTCGGAAAAAACTTAACAAATGTCAGGTGGGTTCAGAATGGATGAGTCAGCCATTGAAAAGCCAGAAAACTAAATAGAATTGAAATTTGAGTTAAATTAAAAACATTGAATTTCTGAATTCTGTTTTGTCACAATAGAATTACGTAATTTAATAAGTAAGCAAGACTGAAAAATATATAAATATATGTATTAACACAACTCCAGCTGTTTAACAATCATTTTAATTATGGTTCCTGAATAAATATAGAGATATTGCTCTCTACAAAATCACTTAAAAATTATTTTTATGAATAAACATATTTAGTTTACTATCAAATACTTATTCATACGAATAGAATATCACTTTAGTGTGTTTGAATGTCAAAGTAATTTCAATAAAGGTCATTTCGAACTAATTTAAAAATATTTTCCAATTAATTGAAAAATGCTCACTCTAATGATTGAATGACAACTAATTGTAATTTTAGACACAAATGAGTTTAAAGTAGAGATGAACATCGAGCTCGGGCGGGTTCAGGCGGGTTGGACAGAGCATCAGAAATGTCGAGTTTGTTCGGTCCTAGAAAACTCGAATTTTATGCGTATAAAATTGTCGGGCGGGCTCGGGCCAAGATTTGGGCCCGATGTTCACCTCTAGTTTAAAGTTAGTACAATTAAAGTTAAAAATTAGTTCTTGCAGAGGTAGTTTATTATTAAAATGTAAAAAAATGGCAAACATGTGAAAATTAGTTTTGTCAATCAGATCAATCACAGTATTTAGAATTTTTAGAATAGTAATTTTAGAATAGAGTGAAGTGACTGAAAGGCTCGGACATAACTTTTAGATCCCATAACAAAGACGTAACTTTTGATCCTACCTTCGATGCTCAAAAATCGGACATCACTCCTTACCCCCTAAGATTTCTGGAAAATAGTTTAGTTTCCAAAACAATTTTAGATAAAAATTCAAAAGAAATTAAAAGTTTTTGGAGAAATAAAAATTTATTTACAAATCAACTTTTATTATAGCAATAATTTTTTGAATATTTCTAAAATATTAGAATATTCTGGAAAGTTTCAGAAAATCTTCCTTATAGAAACGATAAGTTTTGACCCCACACCTTGAATTTTCACAAAATAGACCCCACCTTCAAAGGGGGACTTTTATCATCTATAAATCAATTCAAGGCTTACACTGAACCCACTTAAACTCTCACACCGATCCGAAAAATTAAATGCTATTTTTATGAAAGATATTTACTTGAAATGTCAAAAAATTGAATAATTAGCTGCTAATGGCCAAACATTTTTTCGGG
>JAQFXV010000034.1:0-50322 GCA_034694065.1 Camisia spinifer
CTATACTTGTTTGAAATTACATGAAAATATCTTAATAAATGAAAAAGTTATTTGAAAAAAACATTTTCTAGATTTCACTGACGCGTACTGTAATTTAAATGCTACCCAATTATAACTATTAACTTAATTATAATTTAAGATTTTAATTCATTGATAATACCAAATAAATAAATGCTAAATACCTGATCATTCTTTGATAAAGTTCTATAAGTTGGTAAACATTTAACCCAACGAATAACCATAAAAAGCAGTCTCGCAGTCACCTCATGTACAGAATCCCATTGGAGAGAAGATGAGATTTGCTGTAAAGGTTTTGGAAACGATAGATTGTTATAACTATTTCTCGAAATAGATTTGTGTTCTCCATCGGGAGTATGAGATTCATTAGAGGTTGTGCTCGACGATGGAGTTGTTGATTGTGAAGGTTGTGGCGGAACTGAGAAAAGATTGCATGGATTGTTGCTGGATATGAATGGAGGAAATAGTAATGGGTTATTATGTGATGAGACCTCATCGAACATTCTAGACATTCCGCCACTTGTTACAAATGGTATGTTAGAAGTCTGCAAATGTCCGAGAGTTGCACCACTTCTTATACTATTCCAAATCATTTCTTGGGATTTCTCAGCGTTCAGAAGCATTTGTAGTAAACCGGGTGGCGCTGCAGCCGGACTATCAAAGAATGCGGAACCAGTGCTACCCATTGTATTGTTAGGCAATGATCCCATTTGACACGTGTCTGACTTGTGAGGGCTCGCAAAAAGTCCAGATAATACTTCACTTCTATCTGAATTGTTTGACGTGGAAATAAGTGGCGGTATTTTACTCATTATATTGTGAGGATGGCTGTGGTGGTGGTGATAGTGTTGATGATGAGAATTGTGTTGATGATGTTGATGGTGTCGCTCTAATGCACTGATTGCTTTACTAAAGGGTGAAGCCGTCAGTGCAATCGGATTATGTAAAATTTTTAAATCGCTGTGATCTCGATATTTTGGTTTTCGTGGACCTCTTTCGTGTTGTACAGCTATGCATACATTCGTGTAAATATTAAATTGTTTATCAAATCAATTTAGACTTTCATTAACATATATTAGCTTGAATTTAAAGAATAAATTTTCAATTTATATAAGTTCTAAAAGTGCTCATCTTTTATTCATACAATAATAGCAGTTTTTAACCGAATCCTAAAGTTGTGTATTAAGAACTTTTTACATTTGTTAAGTTTTCTACTTTTATTCATCTCCGTTTACTATCATTATATAGTTTATAAAAGTTATAAGGATTAGAATAGCGATACGAATAGGGGTTCAACAAATTGATATTTATGGTTCACTTGGTTTTTATATTGAACTAATGTTTTAGTAAATACACAAAATTTGATAAAAGTTTGTTCATTCGATTTTGAAAGTCAAAATTGAGAAAGAAATCTTCATTTCAAATGTTATTTTATATATTTCGCAATTATAGTCCATGGCTTTTGATTATATAAAGTATATGCCGCGCCTCAACTTCTTATGCGTGCATTGCTATTGAGTAGTATTTCGGGCGCACTTCTCATTGGCTTTTGTTATTACTTTTCAAAAATCGATTGGCTTACAAGCCATCCAAAAGAGATCGACAATTCAAACCATTCTGGATAACACATTAGCACTTATTATCGCTTCAAATAAGCTAAGCTTTAATCTTAAACAATAATAACTAATTATATAATGATAAGAATCGCATCGTTTCTAAGCAACACATTATTCATAAGTGTTTTGATTTAATGAAAAAAGTTGCGTAACATCTCTTACCTAAAAGGATGATCAATATAAGGGGATAAATATATATTTATAGAGCAGAGCGCTTCGATTGATGTTAAAATTACTGAATTATTATATTACTATTACATAAAAATTGAGAGCTCATGGATTTCAGTATTTAGTGTAACTGTTACTCAACTCAACCTTTTATTAGTGTAAATAAATGGCTGATGCGATGCCAAGTACTACTTAACCAGAAGCTCACTTGCTTTTACATCTATTCATTACATACATACCCAGCAAATATAAAAGCAATCTTTCGAAATAGTTCTCTCTCTCTCTCTCTCTCTCTCTCTCTCTCTCTCTCTCTCTCTCTCTCTCCCGCTTTCTCTCTCCAAAATAAAATAGAAAAAAGAGCCCCATATCGTAATATCGAAAATCTTGAGCCTTACTCATGTTCTCATCTTTCTGTTTGCAATATGACGGAAGGGATGAATCTTTACTAAACCATTCTAACTATATGGCTAACTATGGCTTAACGGCGGAGCAAACAGAAGCAAACACTACACAAACTGCATATAAAAATAGTGAGCACTGTTGCAACTTATGTTGCTTTTCCCATAAGCAATACAGTAATCATATAGAGTTTTTGTGATGAAACTCTTCAGTTTGTCATTATATGAGGGGTTAGTCAATTGTTCCAACATTGTATACTTGAGAATACAATCTGTATTATATCATAGCATAAGTTGAGTAATGCGATCACTGAAGACAACTTGTCATTAGATCATTATTTAGAGGAATAAATAATTTTTTACCTATAAAAGTTAGAATTATCATAGTTTGAACATCATTTCTATCTTGTAAAAGATTAGCCTGACTTCAAATGAATTGACTAAATGTAATATCAAATAATTTCTGAACTGAAACATCTTTCGTAATTATATCAAAAATTTGTTTATTTGTATAGATATAAAACCCATATAAACATTTTATTTCAATCTTTATAATCCTGAGCTTAGAAAATCTGAATGAAGTGCAGCATATTTTCATAAATTAAAATCCATATTTCAAAGCCAGAAATTTGCGCACAATTTTCATAATATTCTTAAGGTTTATTTCGATGCCAATAATGATTTATTAGTTAAGAAAATAATAAAGTTATATCTGCTATTTTCTCAGTCAACATATCTCTCTGTGTTTTTAGTTGAACGTTTGCCTAACTTTTTTCCTAAAGGAATATTAAGCGTTTTGAAGTTTAGTTTTCGAGTCAAAAACATGAAAAGCTCAGTGAAGCGAAATTTAATTTTGCCATACTGTTAGAATGTTACATCACCGCAGGCTTTAAAATAACATTGCATTATTCACAATGAAAACTTTTTTACTGCCAAACCTCACTATTATCGGCGGCTTAAGGACTTTTTGCAGCTTTGAGTTTTCACATGAACTTCAATATACATTATTGAAAGTTTATCGAAAATCTTCGATCGCAGTAAATATATTTTGGGGATGTATATAATTTCATTTGATAGTTGCACAAAACTAAGGTTAAAAGTGAAATAAGCAAAGAATTTCTTACCGTCTTTGTTCATACAGGCATCAAAACATTTCTTAAGCCTACAGGCTCTGCATTGATTTCGGTGTGTTTTATCTACAGGACACTTTCCGTGTAAATCTGCCTGTGCTTTACAAGTATAGATACGATTGCGATGAATACTTCTCTTAAAAAATCCTGAACAGCCTATAATTGAGAAAGAAATTTCCAATTCTTCAATTTATAATTATATAAAAAGAGCGAATTTTAATTCATTTAATTGCTTTTTAAATGTTAAGTGTTTGATATGATTAACTTATAACTACATTTACTTTAGAAAAGTTCTTACTTTAAAAATTTGTTGAATTAACAAGCTTTTAACGATTGAATTTTATCAAACGATAATTTTATTTGTTCTAATTATTGAACAAATTCTAGTTAATTAATTGAATTCGTTCAATGAGATGACACTTAATGTTTTATTAATTAAACTCAAATTATTTGTTGAAAATGAAAGTTTAATTTCCTATAGAATATTGATATATAAGAATGAGTACCGGAACAAATAATTTAAGGCCTACCGTCACAGCTATAAATTCCGTAATGTTTGCCAGAACTGCGATCTCCGCAGACACGGCAGGGTATGTCCAATAGACGATCACCTATAGAATTAAATTATACAGAACATCAAAATTATATGGATATAAGTTAATTATAAAGTCTTTATCATAATCAATAGTTGACTTACGTTTTTCCATGTATGAGAAAACTCTATAAATGAATTAAGAAACTGGTTAATAACCAGTTCCTTCTTTTTCACACAAACCAATGATTACCTGATGACTTGGTTGTGATCTTTGTGTCAGCAGTCATTCAATGGCAATCAATGAGAGTCAAAAGCAAGTGAAATACAGTTAGAAGTTTTGCTATTATATTCTTGGTTTTGGTCATCACATCACGCATCAAAACGAATTGTTAGTTAGAGATGCATCGATGCTCACTCTGATGATACACGCATGAGCCTCTACCAGAGATCGGCCTTTCATTGTATGCGCCACTATGTCACGAATATATATTTATATATATACCAAACTAAATACTTTGGGAATCATTGCAGGTGTTTTGCTAACTCTGATGCATGAGATAGCTTTGCAAGCGAAAGATGCGTTCGGGATCAACCGCTTTTGAGACATGATCAGCCGGATTGTTAGCTGGAAATAATGTTTTCCATAGCATAGCTTACACAGTAGTAGACACTATATCACTATAACTTATATGTTATACAGTTATAATACTCAAACTTACATCTCATACACAAGTTTTGCTATACTTTTACTTTTATTTGTCATAAAAGATACACCTTTATGTTGTTATACAGCATAACTCTTATACTATAGCGTACTATATCTGTCTTGCAATTTGATTTCAAAAGAAGAAAAAATATTAAGAGAGAGTGCATCCAATGCATCAACTTTTAAATTCACTGAATTATTGATGCAAATGCTGAGTTTATACCATTTATACTCACTCTCTATTTGTTATTTCTATTCAATTTTCTGTTCTTATCCAAGTTTGTATGCAGACAAGGGTTAAGTGAGATATAACTTCAATTTTTGCAGATCACGCGTAAAAGCCATCGAATCTTATACTAGTTGAGCGATAAGCCAATAATGCATACATATTGTGCATGTTATACATATTTTGTATGTTTTCAATAAACAAGTGAAATATCTTTTTTTAGAATTTATTTGCATAGAAGTAAAAATACTCAAATGCTTTTGTTTTTTATTTGATTTACACCAAAATTGAAATATTAGTATTTATTTCTTGAAAGTATTTTAAATTTCGCATTTATTTAAAAATCCTTTCATTTTTATCATTTGAAAACTAAATGAATACAAATTCTTCGAATCGATATAAATTTTGAAAAAAGAGCAAAAAAGTAAAATTGACTTTTTATTATTTAAAAGTTTTAGATGAATTTGAATCATAATAAAAATGTGCAATTATTGAAAATCGAAAGTTAAATATAAATCAAAGATCAGTAAAGTTAAAGAGATTGATGTTTTATACGGCAAAAAAGGGAAAGAGAGAAGCGTTATTAGATCCTGAAAAGGGCAGTACATCTGTACACAACTTGATTAAACAAAACGTTAACGTCTACTAATCCAATGATAGCAGGATCTAAACAACTGTGTGTAAGTACAAGTATTTTGAGCGTAAAGCGAATTACTGATTGTGCACTACTGTAAACATACTATCAGCAAAAGTAACAGTTACACAAGTTTTCTATAACGATCTGATCTCACAAAAAGTATTGTAACATTGATGACACGCCTATTTAGAAATTGAGAGCCATAAATGTCTCACATCTTTTATTTGACGTTCTTAGTGATGAAGAACACGAGCGCTCAAACTTTGGATTACTCTTCGCTTAAACTCATTCTCAACAATAAGTTCAGGTTAATTACTCATACTATTTAACTTCATTGATTTTTCACTTAAATCTATTTTTAAATAATTGAGTGATATTTTAACATAAATTGTTTAAAAATTTTGATTTTTGAAATTCTTCGATTGTAATTTGAATTCTAAATATTGAACAATTTTTAAAGATCTGATTAGTGTAAGCTCGGAAAGAGTTGTTCCATACATATCAAGTTATTCAACAAATCATTGAATTTTAATTTAATTTATCAGATGAGAGTCGCGATGAAGTGATAATTTGCATAGGCTGTGGTTTAATACATTAGGATAGAGTCTATTTTCCCCTTATTTAGTAAAAAATAATATAATCAAACAAATCATTTCTCACATTTGATAAATAGAAGAATAACCTCCATAATATCGTGCAACAGAAAGACGAAATGTATCAAAAGTATCATATTATTGTTGTGAATTCATTCACCCTCATTGTTCCGTTACTTTTAATGAGTCCAAGAATTCACGGTTACCTAAGAGTGTAAGAGTAATACTAATTTGCAAAAAAAAACAAAATGCACAATAGTCCAAATGATGCAAAATATTTTGAATGTTTAGCTATATTTTCAGTTAATCACCAGTTATTTGAGGAAAATAATTTACTTTTATTCGATGCCATTCTATCAAATAAGTTATTTGAACAAATAATAGTGTGAGCTCTGATAGCAATATATTAGATGATGATAAATAAGCGAAGAGAATGAGGAAAAGAATACTTTTTTCTCAAGTTAACACCTTTACTCTGAGTTGTAATTAAGTTAGACCCTCATCATTGAGAAGTTGTCTCAATTTGATGCTTAAGTTTGTGTCAAAACTTCAAAAACTTTTTTCTAAGAACAGCTTTATTTATCGCTATTTCATACTCTATTGGATGAGTGGTGTTAAAGATGTTAGTTTGGCATTTGCATGAATATGATAGACAACATTTTTATCCTCTAAAATCCCGCGTCTTTACATATTTTATAGTTTTGCCATTTATTTTAACAGGTTTTCCATAAGAATATTCTGGTAATGAGGCCATATGTTTGATCAAAAAATTTCAAACACTATTTTCACAAACTTTTTGCATGATATCAAAATAAAGCCATTACACACGAAAACGCCAAAATATTACAATTTGATTTCTCTTTCTTCAATTTTATTGAACTGACCATTGCTTGTGCTTTTTGTTATTCGTTTTGCATGTTAGGCATGCAATAATTTTGTTGCCGATTCTGAGCAAAGTATACAGTATTTGGCATCAAAATTATTACGCTCTGTAAGTAGTCTGAATAAATCGAAATCAAAAATAAAAGAATAAATGGATTAAAGTTATTATTTAAGCAAATATTTTAAATGGTGATATGAAGCAGTCAAATGAGTAACTCTTAGAAATCTTGACACTTCTGCCAAGTGTTTAAGAAATTGTTATTTAGGGATAAATTATTCATAATTGAAAAATAATACTTGTTTATAACTTATCATAAATGTGAATATCAATTTGAGAAATAATGGTATCAAGTTTAAAAATTATAAAGTTATTTATGTTCAACGATAGGGATTTTCTGTTGAGAAACTTGTCATTTATAGATATTTTCATGATGTTTCTATGAATATCTCAATTTAAAATTGCTTAAATCTGGTGCCGGTCATCATAATTTCCAAATAAATAACTGTGCTTTTAAGAGAATAATTGTTATTGTCTTTTATTATTGCGTGAAAAGAAGTTTGATTGAGAAAAATTTATTATTTAGCGTTATTTAGTTGTTTTGAAAAGAGAAAAGAGTGTGAAATGAGTCATTACTAATGACAGAATGAAGTATGTATTTTGATTATAATTGAAGTAAAAGATGCATTTGTTTTATAGATAGTAACAGGCATTTAGTGTTAGACAAAACTGTATATCATTCGGCTTTAAGAAGTATTAGCGCACATCAAACCATAATCTTAATGTTTTAAGAAAGTACTTTCATTTGATCATTTTTGCTACCATTCAAGTTGATGTAAGACGAATGAGGCTTTACGTCTTTACAAAGTGAAAGCGCAATTGTCAATGATCATAAATAAAACGCTTCTTTACTCTCGCGAAAAACCATTTGCAATGGATTAGTGATGTAAAAGCATGCTATAAAAGAATAGCATACAGTATATGCTGTTTCGACTGCATCCCAAAAGCATCCATTAAAATCATACATATTGTATCATATATTGTGGCGAATAATGCATCTCTCTCTTGGTTGCAATGCTGGCAGAGCCACAATAATGAATGATGAACACTATGAACACTTGGTTTTCCCTCTCTCAGCCTCTCACTATCTACTCATTCGCTAGTGTTATATACTTTATTGCTGAAGGTGTGTAATTAACCCCAGTTTATATGGCGTTCCCCTCAATAGCTGTATGCAAAAAAGCGTCAACTGCTGCCTTTCTCATGGCAACTGTAACGCTAAATGTGTATCTCATTCTATGTTTCACTATATCTTTAAAAAGAAATGAGAATACACAATAAAGTTGAAGAAGAATGTGATTTTCAACAAAGACTGAACAATCGTCTTCAACTTCGTGCTGTGCAATTATAAGCTGAAAATGTGAAAATACACTTTTTGAATTTGTTTGAGAATAAATTAGCATACATTCAGTTTTTTATTTTACATTACTTGTAGTTTTATCTAGAAATTCGTTTTGCTTGAGATATGCAATCGCACGCTCTTTTCATTCTTAAGGTTTAGCTCTATATTTGTAGACTTGTTCTGAATCGAGAATATGCTTAAATCAAACATAAACATCACTCACATTGAATGCCCGTATATTTGTTTTGAAAAAATTTATATATGACTTATATTTCAAACATCTGTAAAGTAAAGGATTCTATAAATTAGTTCTATAGGGTTTGTTTCAAATAAGTTGGTTATGATTTTGGTGATAATAATTACAAGCTGTTGATTGCAAAACATTTTGAAAGAAACATAATTTGATTTTAAAATTGTAGAATAATATCCAATCGAGAGTTTAAGGGTTTTTCAAACTAAAGTTTATTAGTTTTTCAAAATAGATAAATCAAAAAATCATCGAGTGGTAGGACCGGTACGTGTGGGCACAGACGCATACTTAACATGAATCTATTTTTAAAGTTCTGGAATCATTGTTGAGATTTGAATGGACAGAAGTAAGGTTCACAATCAGTTTTTTGTGAATAATTTTAAAATTATGGGATTGATCTCAAGTGTGAAACGTGCCGTTCGAGTGTTTAAATAATGTGAACAATCGATTTATATGTGACACGTGTTTATTTTGAATTCAATGCTTTTATTCTTCTCTGATTTAGTTTGAAATATTGCTTAAAAATACAAATGTGTGATCAATGCTAACTTAAATGACTTTTTAAAATCATTTTTGCAAATATTTCTTATCAAAATTTAGAACAAATATCTCTTACGAGTCCATTAAGTTTTAATTTTCTGGAGCTGTTAAGATTAACTAAAAAATTCTAGATTTTAATTTTTCAAATGAGAAGTTATGATAAAGTCATTTCAATTTTTCAAAAATGAACCATCCATTGTTCGAGGAACAAAACTTATCCAAAAAATTGGATGCGGAATCAATTGAACAATATATTCAGGGGTTTTGCATGAAGTTTGATAGATTATTTTAATTTATCCCTAAGTTCTGATTAAATATCAATATAATTTTAAAAATTTAATTTATTAATTTAGTTTTTTAGTTTTACTTCAATATTCAACAAACACTCTAAAATTTAAGTTAAATACCTCAATAAAATTTAAATTACAAATAGTTTTTTCCCTAATGTTCAATCATTATATAAAGATTTAGTCGGTTTCTGTATTTTTACTATAAATATATGCTGGATAACCCGCTTAACCAGAGTAAATGAAGAATTAATTTAACTCTAAAAGAAAAATAATTATCACCTTGCTTTGTTTATGAATTGTAACTGTACCAATACTGTATAAAAAGAAGCTATATTCAAATTATATATCTTATCAACTGTACAAGATCCTTATTCCAATACAAGAACCAGAGATATATTTAGCATTCTATTTAAAAGCATTATTTCAACACAAATATCTATTTTCATCACCTTGCAACATATAAATTGAATCAATACTTCCTTATGTCTGAATCAGACATCCTTTTTTATAATGGTAATAATTTGTTCACAAGTTATAATTTGTTAAACATTCTTCGATACTCAATTCTTATCTAAATATTAAATTATTTTCACCACATATTTTCAGTATAAACAAAGATTAAAGAGTGGTTTAAACTCATTTCTATTGATACAAGTCGAACAATCGGTAAATGTAAAAAATCGTGGACTCTTTATTTTATAATTTTGTCTGTATTCACCTTATTTGAGTTGTTATTACTTATTGGGTTTCAATATTGACTAAAACTTATTTTATTATATGCTTCCAATTACTATCATAATGAGTACCAAAGAATATTGAATGACAAACTATAAGGAGTGGGTTAGTTTCTCTTTGGTTGAAATCAATTTTTATCTCAGAAATTTTCCAACTCGTTAGTGAGAATTGTCGGTGAATTTGTTAGGTTTGCACAGAATTAATTCAAAGCTTCTCAACTATATTCTTATTTATTAAGCAATCTGTGATTTAAAAGATAGAAAAGAGTTAATCTCAGTTGAGGTGTATTGTCCTGACGAGTGAGCAAACATTTAATCAAAACACTTTTATTTATGGCCCAAATATATTATTGTATAACTTGATTGCGTGATAATAGAAAGTATTGCTTTGTTGGTAGTTTTGTGTGATGTCGACTCCCATTTAGTAAAAGCGTTCATAAGTCTAGCAAAAGGTTAATTAGTAACAGATGCGTTCAGAACTATATATAATTCTTGCCGCACATTCATTAGTGATGCGTTGCCACTAAATTAATGGCACTCATTGTATCCCATTTAATAGTGTGATTTGCAATTGTATTGCAGTCTTTGGGCGTAAAATGGTTTGGAATCTGCAACGATTCCCATCCACTCTAATTCCAAATTGAACGTAAACTTATACGATCCTGACTTGAACTTTGTCAGTATATCGCACGTCAGTTACTCATCAAAGCTACGAACGCAACGATAACTTTATGTTATACTGGCTTATCAGTCGTCAGCGCTTCTGTTTCACAAATATTTTCCAACAAATAAGTTTACTATAAATAGACAAAATACTAACTTATGTTACAATATTGATGTTTTTCCCTTCGAAGCCAACATATTTGACCACAATTTCTGTTTTTGTGTTCTTTTTTTCTCTATTCCAAATTTCAATTACTTTTTGATTATATTCTCTCTGAATTAAATCATTATTTCAGAAAATTATCACAACTTTAGCAGATTTAAGCCATAAGTTAATGATTAAGTTATGAACTTTGCTTAATAAAAAGTTTCAATTGCTTTTACAGTAATTAATTCACAGTGACATAAACCCACTTATCTCTCATACTATATTCAGTTAATTTACTCTTCAAGTCTTCAAAGCTTTTGCATTTCTGGAAAAATTCAAAAGTTCTATCCAAGCGTTTTTACGAAGTTTAGACTTTTTAAAGATAAGTTTGCGTATATTTTATTAGTAATATAGGAAAAATTTGTTGAGACTCAGCATTTATAAAAGAGCTATGGTTTGCAAAAATCACGTACTTTTACTATAAGCTTGAGTAAAACATATTTCATGCATATTTTCAAGTATTTATTCTTATAAAAGTGGCCAAAATTCACTTTACTCTCAGATTATGTGTGATATATGAGAAAGTGTGAGAGGGGGTAAAATGATTTTAGAGCAAAACATTTCACTGAAAAATAGAAAAAATACTGTATAAGAAATGCTAATGAACATTACTTTATGCATGCAAAAGATCGTGATTTTTATTTTATACTTAATAAAAAAGTTTTTTTAAGCATTTGCATCGCCATTAAGACAAAACGAAACGACCAGAGAGTGATTTAAAGCGCCTAAAAGTGATTAGTCGTGGGAATAGAACACATGCAATACAACAAAGCGTAGACAATGAGCATTAATTTGAGTCCAGCCTTTTTCCAAACTCTGCCATTTATGTTAACGCATCGTATTATTTCATTGCTTTGAAAAAATTAACTTAACTTTTATACTTTTTGGTTATATTGTATTTTTCAAAACTCTAGTGCTGTTAAGATTAATAAATAATCGATTGTTTGAAATATATTTTTAAAAATTATTTCTTGACAAAATACATTTGATTCTATGTTTCCCTTTCATATATTGAAAAATCAAAAACAAAATTTTAAACTTCCACTCCATGATTCAAATTATTGATAATTAGTTGTCAAAACAATTTAAATCAATATAAATTTTTACTTATAGTAGTTAATAACTGGCTTTTTCATTGAATTCAAATTATTATCATTTAGTTGTTTAATTTTTTTTGGCTATCGTTTGGGAGGTTTGGAATATGAGATCGACTTATACAATATTTAGCTGATATTCAAATGATAGAAAATAATTATTGAAAATAATCATGAAAAACAATCATTAGATACCATCTATTATTCAGTATTTATGGTGAAACATAAAAACGAAAGATCATTCATAACTTTTGATATAAAATTTAAATGATTCGATTTTATCGAATTGGTCTAATATTTAAAATTTATTATTATGACCTATTATAGACTTTAGTATAAAAAGTTATAGAGTATATGAGCTTTATTACTTTCAAATTATTGGAGTTAAACCTAACAATCGATCAATGATAGAACTAAATGAGCGCTTTTTACATCGATTATTATGAGTGAGCGTCATTTTCAAACACCCGGAACTTCAAAAAATTTTTATTACTAAAAATAGAATCAAAATTTCATAATAATTATTTGCAATTGAACTAAAAGATCAATTTTCTTTACTCTTTGCAACTTTAGATTACACCTATTGTGTGTACAAAGGATATTTGTCTCAAACCCTTTACATTGTCTAGACTTTTTAGAATCTTATACTTCATAAAACAGTGATCGAGTTTCTCTTTTATATCATAATTACAAAAAAAGTCCCTTTCATTAACTATACTTCAGATTTATGCAGAAAATTATTGTAATTTACATTAGAGAATAGTTCAAATTAATTGAGTTTTAAAACTATAATTTGAAAATGATTCACAATTTAAAGGATTATTTTGAAAATCAATAAAACTATTCTAACTTACTCTGTCTGAACTTATTTTTGGTTAATTTAATTTTTTATTGATCCAATCTTTAAGATCTAAGTTTAGTCATAAGTTAAGTTAAATAAATTATTGATGTTTAATTAATTTTGTTAAAAATAATGTGAACATTTCAGATAAATTAGATTTTGGTATAATTTGAAACTCTTGTTTAATTACAGTTCTAACTCTTCTTCATTAAATGCCGAATGAATATCTTTTAAATATTTAAACACATTTAAGACTATATGATGCCTGTAAGTCAAGAGGAATGTTAGTATCTCTTCATATTGAATGAACACTCGATTTGCAAATATTGGATTTCGTCATAATAACAATAATAGTTTTAGGCAATAACTAATAGAGAACTTTAATGAAATATGCGTTGTTTTTAATGTTCTAAAATTAAACCTTATGTGAATTTTAGATGAAAAGTTTAGTATACATTTCATTGCAAAATATTAAACTAATAATTTATTCGCAATAAATTTTATCCAGATATGCAATAAACCTCAAGTTCTAAAAGTTAATATATTTTTGAAGTTCTTGAACTTATGAGTATTTTGAAAACTAAACTAAATAATTATGAGGCCTTAGTTTTCAGTCCTGTACACATATTTTCAAATCAAAAATAGTTCAATGGATAAAGAAGTCTTACAGTTAGTAGAAAATAGTGAAGTTTAATAATAGAAAAAATGCCTTTTAACTTAAGCTAATAAAAGAAGTTAAATAACTTAAAATTACGAAAAATCTATTAAAATATCAACTATTGTGTAATTTTAAGTCTCTTATAAAAAGTAGATACTTTCTGACGGAATTTCATAAATTAACTTTCGAACTAAATAAATACTTTTGTGATTCATTTAATACATTTTCAAGTGAAACTCAGTTTATATGAGTGAAGAGTCTGATAACATGAGAACTTTTTAAGATAAAAAAAGGTTGACCAAAATATTGTATTTGAAACTTGAAGAATATAATGAGAGACAACAATTTTTCTGCAACCTATTGTTTTAAAAATTCTTAAATATTCTGCTTATTTGTTATACTATATTAATAACTGTGGAAAAAAAACTTGAATCCGGAATTTTCAGTTATTCTTTCTCTAAATTAAATACTAAGTTATCATACTTTATGTGTCGTGCACTCACTCTATTGTGAAAATATGAAAGCAATGAATGCATTGAATCTATAAATGCTATGTAAAAAGTAAACGAGATGACAGCACACACAATACATTACAAACTTTTGGAAAACTTGATAAATGCTGCAAAAATCAGGTTCAAAATCATTCTACTTTTGTCTCAAACTGTTTGTGACAACAAAGTTATGCAACAAACATATGCTTGAATCGTTAATTTTAGTTTCATATCACTTGATCGGTCGGTTGTCTACAAGGATAGAGAATTTATTTCCCAAATTTTCTAATAATTATTCAGTCTCTCTATCAATATGTTAGTGGCGTAAAAATGTTGAACGCATAATAAAATACAAAGCAGAGAACTGTCACTTCTGACTGTCGGCACACTATTTCATGCTATGCTTTCCAGCATTTTGAATGCAGTCTTTTTGACATGATAGCTAAGCGGTTGATTTTTTATGACATGTACACTTCTTGATCAGCACAACTGATCTTAATCCATAAACAACAACAAAAAGAGAAAATGCCGACAAGATTTTATTTTTATCATTTCAAAGCTAGTCATTCAATATAAGGTAGACTTTCACCAATTAAGTGATAATTTACTCAAAGACTTTTTTTTATAAAAGAAAACTTTTCCTAATCTTTTATGATATGTCTCAACGACTTTTAATAAGACAAATGGCGTTTGCAATACTATTATTTTATTTATCGGCGATTTCTTTTGAGAGTGTGTTGTCTTAAACGGATTCTCACAAATCAAAACTATCTACTGATTGGTATCGCTATCACAAGAATGTCTTTTATTCGCCGGCCTTTTATTTCGAAAGGAATAATAATTCAATATCCAGAGAAATAAATAAATAATTTTCAGCTAAATCTCATTAAAACCATATATTATTTCCTGATTTTATGTTGATTTAAATTGTCTCACAATGTGTAAAATGATTGCGTTTTGCAATAAATTATTTATTCAATTAAGTTTATAAAGTTTGTTTATTTAAGTCATATTCACACCAAATTCATACTAAAATCAACATTAGAAAAGTCATAAATTAACAAAATTGCGACCAAATTATTTTTATTGTAACTGCTATTTACTTAAATCCTTTAAACTTTGTTCTAATAATCATAGTATGCATAAAATGATTAATTATTTTTCACATCATTTTCTCGACGATTTCTCTTATATATGACTATTGAATACATCTCATGAATAGAAATTAAGGGCGTTTAATGTATATGAGATGGAAAGAGAGCGAGAGAGTGAGAGAGAGAGAGAGAGAGAGAGAGAGAGAGAGAGAGAGAGAGGTAGTCAACAGAACACGATCATTATTGGTATTAATCCGTCGATCAGTGAACAGAAATCGATTGTGCAGAAAATTATTGCATCAATTGCTGCCCTCTTTTCCCTCCTTTTCTCGAGTTTATTCAATTTGAAAGAGTGATGTTTGGGAGGAGAGAGAGTGTCCGCACTTATACAATACAATTATAGCGTTGAAGCGCACGTGTTCTCAAACATCTCATAATATTAGCCAAATATTTTCATGAAGAGAAGCGTAATAATAAACGCAATATAAGTTTAGAACGTATTGCACACGTGCGCTAATGACAATTTTCATATGTATTGCTACCCATCTATGGTTTAATGCATTTTTACGCTTAATTCATTGTAACCCAGCAAATTATTTAATCAATAAAACAGATGCCTATTTGCCTATTTCAACAATTTCTTCTATTTATAGTTACAAACTTACCAAAATTATCAATTCTAAATAATATCATATATTTTAACAATATTTTCCAGTCAAAAATATCAAAAATTATTTTCATTTTTTCATTACATAAATTTATCAATTTTTATCAGTTGAAGCAATTTTTGAATCCAAATTCTTGTTGAATTTTTATCAGTAAAATACAAATTGAATCTATCAAATCAGTAATAACTTGAAAAGTAACTAAATAAATAAAGTTAATCAATTATGTTTTATCTCAAAATAGAAAATTAATTTTATAATAAGATTTATTACAACATTGTTTCAATTTTTTTGAACCTTAATTTTTAACGCCTGGTTTAATATGAAATTTGTTTCCCTGTTTTAGAATTCTACTGAAGTCAAAAGCACAGAATTATAAATTAATTTCCGTTTATAATTGAAAAGTTTTCAATAAGAGTTTATTCAAGTGATGATATTTTACTAAAAATTTGAATTTATAAAAGTTTTGATCTCTAGTGATAAGGGTTACCAAACAGTGAAAATAACTTTCAACAAATAAATATAAAAGGAATTAAACTAATTTTGAAAGCTCAAGAAAATAGTGATCTTAGACTACAAGAGTGATGGATGTAATGCAAAAATTCTAATCTCATCGCCGTTGGAAAAAATGAAAGCATGACTTTCGAAACTTTTTTAAAAGACTTTTGTTTGGAAGTGAAGTCTGACTATCATTAGTTTCAGACAAATATCATTTTACAGCTCAAGTAACTGATATTCATCTTTCAGTAGATAAACTTTACAAATAATAAATGTAAAGTAAATGTGTTGTGTTCAACAGAATCATTGCTGCAAAAGTCTATAATATGATAGCTTTTTCCAGTAGAAAACGCTTCCTTTCCTTTGCCGACTCATTGCTTAACGATCCGAATAATCGCATCATTTGCGAGCGGTTCGGTTTCATCCAAAACGCTTTGCTTTGTTATTTCTCTAGCCGTATAGTATATACCAGTAAATTGATGTATATTGCAGTTCAGGTCTGCATCCTCTCTCTCTCTCTCTCTCTCTCTCTCTCTCTACTGACTTCAAACATGTTATATAGCTCTCTAATATTGAGTTATTGGACCAAAAAGTTATTGAATAGAGAAGTGGAGCAACTCTTCTAATAAGTCATGAGCAAACTTTTCTTCACATCTGAACTTTCAAAAAAGAAATGAATTGTCTCTCCAGTAAATGACTCTTTATTGTGATGATTTCAAGATACAAAGGCATAGAATTAGAACTTTTCTGATATATCATTGAACATCAGTTCGGTATTAACTCGTTCATTGATTGATACTTTTTCTACGTTCAGTATTTAATATTATTGAAAATAGTGGTATTTGTTTTGATTTTAATACGATTTGTTTTTTTGTTGCTAAAATTGCTCCGGGATTTTCATAGTGTCCAAAAGTTAATAATTTTTAGCCTCTTTATGCTTCTATTGTAAAAATTTCAGCTTAAATTATTTCAATTTTAATTTCAAGTGAAAACATTATAAGTTATTCAAAACGAGTTACAATTCTAGTCCTGCTTTGAGTTGTTATTAACAAAGTTTCAGTAAAAATTAAGAATCCTTCTGAATAGGTTTTAAGTTATTTAAGAGAAAGTTATTATTTTCGTGAAACTAAAAGAGTTTTAGAATTAAAAGCTAAGTTAATAAGTAAAATACATTTGAGTTGTAATTAATCTGTTTGGCTTTCAATTAAATTTTGTTATCAGTATTATATCTTTTGTTACATAATTTAGAGTTACGTATGATGAGTTGAAAAATATTTTTTAATCAAAGTGAAAGGTCATGTTTCATATTATCAGTCTCTTTGTGAACATAAAATGCAGATTATCAATGAAAAGTTATCAATGCTATTGAGTTGATGTTGAAAAAATGCGATTAAGTTGAAGCGTTAATAACGTATGAAGGGTTACAGATCTTTTCTGGACATATATGACATTTTGATTAATTGGCGCATTTCGTACACATTACTCAAAATGATAGTCATTTGAGAACTATTCTAATAATAGATACGCAATATTTTTGGCAGTTTTATTTCATTATTATTCAGCTCTACAGTACATCATGATTCAGAAAATGGATAAGAAAAACTCGCATTAAATCTTTGATAAAAACTATTAGTTGTATACATAGTAAGTGAAATACTGTATTAATATTTTTGTTTGAAAATCGTGGAAGAATTATAAACCTACAAAAATGATTACAATCTATTAATTGATTTTTAGAGCTCTCATATGTAAGACTTTGTTTGTATTTTTTATAAAGCATCATAATGTTTAATTTTGCTTATTTTCTTGAATTAATCTCTATAAATTAATCTAGTTTCTGCAATTTTATTTCAAATATCTGCAAAAACTGTCCAAAAAATTGGATACAAAATTCTGAATAATGCATTTTTAAGATAAAAATATGAAATTTGTTCTAACGCTTCTATTACTTTTATATTCTGTCAATTATAATCATAACTTCAAGTTTGAGGCTGACTGTGAACTTCGTGAGCACTGCTCTTCTGCACTTATTTCCTAAAAACAGATGGTAGAATCCTTTGATCGAGGCATAAAATTAGCAAGTTAATTTTTCGAATTAAATATAAACTTACTTTTTAAATAACCAAATGACCAATAGTTTAATTTTTTAGACAACTTGAAAATTATTTAAAAACCCTATTATAGAATTGAGCAGATACTAAATTTATTTATTCTTATTTCTATTACAGTAGACTCCATAATATTTCCATTTGAATAGAAATGTACAAGTTATAAAAATTATTAGCTTTTCAAACAAATTTGAATTTTTCATAATAATACGCACACTGAATACGCAATCATTTGCTTGAAAAGTCGATGAAAAGTGAGAAACTCTGTTATTAATTTCTAACCTCGTGTTATCTGAACAAATCGGTTAGAAGTGATTATAACAAATAGGTTGAGTCGGAAAATAGAGAAAGACTCTATTTTAAATTATTTTTTGAATTATTTACATGATCTTTTTAATTTTTTTCATATTATTTTTGATTTATTTATTTTTAATTTTTAACTATAATTGTTTGTCTTTTATTCATCTCATGCAAATGGAATTGTATTTGTTAATTAATTATTTCACAATTAGTTTAGTAGTTTATGAACACGAGTTTAATACAAAAATGAAAACATTCCTATATATTAAGTTGCGTTGATTACTAAAGTCGTATAGAATTGAATTGAACAGAAAAGTTGAATATTTTATGAAATGAATATCTGAAAAAATGAATGAATGATTGAATTAAATTGAATGAATGAATGAAGATAGTCAACATTTCACGTATGCTAAGTATGCTTCTAATACCTCAGGCATACATGTGTATCTTTTTACCCGTAAAATTTCAAAGATCTACGGAATTTGGCGTAAAATGGGCTAAAGTGATGCGACCTATAAGGCGACCAAAACTCATAGCTTAACTTAGTTGATGGCAAGATTTCTGGCGTTCCAGTATGCATGCCTGACTAAAGTTGACTTACTTGTATATTTCTCTCTTAATTTCTTAAGTGAATAAAGAATTTTGTTAAGTATTTTAATATTGCATTTGCATAGCTCTGTGCAAATTGAGCTGTTGAGCGGCTCATTGTTTTCACGCTCACTAACAAACTGCTTAGAGCCTTAATTAACAATATTATTGCTTATATTTGGCCAGAAAACTATTTAATTAAAATCAAATACTTTGATAGAGTTGATAATTAAGAAATTCACTTCTTTAATGCACACCAATTATTAATTAAATTATATCTTATTTGGACTCTAAAAAATAGATTAAAGAATTTAATTGGCAGTTCGGATAAAAAAGCATTAAATAATTATAAGTGAAGAGTTATAGTAATGATCTAACTTATCACTAATATTTTAATTTCCTCATTCTTAATGTCTGAATTGATATGATTTGTTGCCCATCATTTCAAGGTTCAAAAATTTTCTGAATTTACAAACAATGTTATAATTTAACAAATAGCTAAACTAGTGTTAGTTCTCTCAGCAAATGATAAATTGAAATCGAGAGAAACTAATTTTTCGTCTTCTTTTATAGCTGAAAAATTAATACTCAATTTTCTGAAGCGAGAGAAATTGATTACGTGGAGAGGTTTCTGTCATTTTAAAAAAAAATATTTTATTTCATGTGAACACAAGTTCATTCTGAAAGTAAATAAATTTTTATAAGCTATAAATTTATACAAATGAAAACCCCAATAACTCATTTTCAGAGTTTCAAAGGGCCAATCTATGAAACATTTTCGAAAATGAAGTTAAAAGAAATTCAAGTATTTTAAGAAAAATAATACAAATGAAAATGATTTTAGTTTTTTAAAACTTTTTATAAGTAGGAAATAAATCAAGCAATTTAAATATCTTCATAGAAAAAATTGAAAGCTTTATGAATGATTAAACTCAAAACATTTTTTAAAAAGTTTACGCATTCTATTAGAAAAAAGTCCAATTAAAAGGGACTAAAAAAATTCACTTAAAAGTTTGATTTATTCTTGCAGTAGCTGATTAAGGACACAGTTGATAATCAAATTTAAAATAAAATAAATTTATGGCTACACTTTGTTATGTCTCATTTCATTTTTAATGACACACTACAAAATGTCTATACCCTGTCTCTCAACATTATATTTAGATGTTTTACAATAAGTAATAGCTCTATAATCATGATTCTTGTATTTGATGTTCAAAAATTGATTATGTTATAGTATAAAGTGCTCATATTTGAATAGTATGTTTCGGTCAGAACGCTCTCCGCGCTTAACTGTAGTATGCTAACCTAAACATAAATATTAGAATTATCTATAGAGTGTCCCAAAAGTCCGGGAAATACGGAATTTTTTTTAAAAATTAGTGAGAGCGCGTGGTATACTCGAAAATTCTTATATTTTCATTCATTAAATTGCCAAGTTATATATTTAATAAATTTTTCAGTTTTAAAAAAATAGGACAATTCGAAGACAGAAATTATGAAAAGGGATTAAAAATTTTGAAATAAGAAATAACGAAATTGAATATAGTAGCTGAAGTTGAAGCAGTAATTAATAACTTTACATTAATTCTGTAATTTAAAACGAGTTTATGTTTGAGAACAAAATAATGTATTGATTTATATGATCACAAAATATATATGAAAATTCATTGATAGAAATTCATTAAAATTGAGTTATGTTTAAATATTAACAATCGATTATTCAAAAGTTAAAGGTTCCCCAATAGTTTTATATACTCATACATTTTTATATATCTTCCAATATTTTCCTTTAATATGAGTTTCACTTGATTTAAAAAAATTAGTATGATGAATCAAAATTTAATCATCGAATAACTTTTTTCCACTATCACTTATACTGTTACTACTTCTTTGTTAATCTTTTCTGATAATTAATGACTTTGTTATTTTTTGGAAATTTTTTTGCTTATTATTAGCTTCTTTTTCTAGTATGTATTCAATAATACTTACTTTCGAAAAGTCAAGTAAATAAATTATTTTACTTATTTTTTCACGCAAATAAGTGCTTAAGTTTTTTTTTGTAAAAAAGATTAATCAAAAAGAAGTTATGTTTGAGTTAATGAAAATATATTTATTTGAAATAATGTCCCACTTTTTTTATCGTCTATTCATTAGGATTAAGTGAAGCAGATAAGAAACAACTATCCAAAGTTGCTTTGAAGTTAAAATAATATAAATTTTAAAACATTGAAACATTTTTCAATTCGAATCTAAAAATTTTGTCTTTATTTCAAAATTTTGAAATCAATGAATGGATTTGAAAATGATGAAAAGCTTTCAATGAAAGTAACAAAGAATGTAAAACTTGTCAGCTTTTATTTGTGGTTAATTAAGAATTACAATGTTCTTTTACTTTTTAACAAAATGCCAAGTTATTGAAAATATTTTAGTTTCAAAAAATGTATTTGAACTTTTGAATGTTCATCAATTTAGAAATACTTTAGAAGTAACTTACCCTAGAGGGTTAGTTCGTCTTATGCTTGTGTAAATACTGTTTATGTAAAATTGGTTTGCATTTCAAATCAATGGTAATTTTGATTAGAATTCTAATCTGTTTGAAAAGTCTTCATTAAAATTTAAATCGAAGAAAAACTCATTTCTAATTAGTGAATGAAATAATGAGTCTCTGAATAAATTTTTTTTATCAAAAGCGAGTCTTGAATATTCTAATGATATAAATGAAATGAATAACTTAATCGAAATCTTTAACATATTTTATTAAATTGATTTTAGAGCCGCATATTCCATAATTTAAAGAAAATGTCAATAAAGTTATTAATTTAATTTATATTATTAATATACTGAAGGCATGCTTTAATCAAACAAAAATATATAGAAACACATTCAAAAGAAACCCACAGTGCTTGTATTTTTGTATAATTTATACAAAAGTAAATATACTGTACAGCATTTTGGAAATTATCATAGAAATAGCAGTCAAAACAATATAAATATAAATAACTCTATGAGTCTCTCTGGAATGTTTCTACTCACTATTTGCAATGGGTTTTCAAGTCTAAAGCCATGTCTCCATGTAAACAAATATACCGCTTAAGTGATGAGCTCCTTTCCTTTAAAATTAAAGTATCACTTTCTTACATAGACTATATCAGGTAAGGTAAAAAGTTCTTTCCATTAAACCTTTAAGGAATTGGTATCAAACTTATTATAACATTCATTGGAAACACTTTTTACTTTATGTGTACTTACAGTCAGATTATGTTTTAGGTTTGAGAGAATACTTATGAAAAATTATCACAATTAAGGGAAAATGAGTAAAATTCTTTAAATTTAATTAAGATTTTTTGAAACTTGTTGTTAAGGGAAAGTTTTGAAATAGTTTAGAGTTTTAAAGTTCGTCTTACTTACAAGTCTTATCGATAATACCCTTTTGTGAAAGAATAAATTTTGAATGCATTCTGACTACTTTATTAATTTGAATACTTTTCACTATTAACTTATCAGACGTCCGATCATTAGCAAGATTTAGTTGCATAAAGAACAACATCTCATTAGTATCAGTTACATAAAGTTATTTAAAGCAGAGAGACTTGATTTGAAGGAATCAGAAACGATTCAAATCTCGGTAAACATTTCCATCAAAGTTTGAGAAAGCCCTAAAAAGCTTATGAAATATACTGAAGATCCACTCATTTCTGATAATTATTAGCGCCTCATCCTTTGATCTTTTGAAATTAAATGCGGGTTATTTGCAAAGCATTTATTAGAAATTGAAGTATTTGTTCTTTTTGTCTCTCCAACTAAACTATTTTTTACTCCATTGATTTTTTCCCCATAAAAATACTATTTAAACCAAGTATATGTTCATATATTTAATCGATTCAATATATAATAATAAATATAATACAATAAAATGGTTTAATAAACTCGAAAATTGCCGTAATATATATTTTGAGACTATATGTTGTGAATGCAATGAAAGACCTGAAAATATGTTTATCTATTCTATATAAAAGCTCTTTTACTTTAAATGTTTCCTTTACTAATTCATCATTTTTATAATATCTGTGTAATATAAAAATTTAGAAAATGTTAAACTTTATTTTTTCCGATTTAATGTCATATTTTAACTTTTCAAGTATTTTTTACTACATTTAAATGAGAACAAAGAGATCGTTTGATTTAATGCCAACTCTCCTTTCATTTTGTGGTTGGAATATTCAATTTATTCTCTCTTTTTATTTAGAGCTTATGCAGTAGTTTTACATAATATTATAATAATTACTAGTATTTATTTTGAATAACTTTATGAGAGTAATAATTGAATCATTCGATCATTGTTGGGTTCATTTTTGACAAGTTTCGCCTTTCGAAAAAATACTTTTGTTGATATTAAAACTAATTTCTATTTGAAATGAGTTCAAGAAATTCATTAGAAGACTGGTATTCAATATAAATATTATTTTCATCAACTAAAGGAAATTAAATTTATTAATCATACAAACTAATTGATTAGTAGTTTAAACTGTGATAAATGGTTCTGATTACAAGGTTTTGACTGAAATCCTATAATTCAAAAATAAAATCACACGAACTCTAATTATTTGCAATTTTTAAGATAACTTTTGGTCTTGCATAAGAAGCGCGACAACATTTACATTCTTATTTGAATTCTTTATACAAATGAATATAAAACATAAATTTTTAAAATAATTTTGTTTAACAACTCCAAAAGTTGCTATAAACGTAAGTTTATCATTCAAATTGAAATAATTAGTTTAATTCATCATAACAGCTGCCTTTGACAATGAGTGACCTGACAAACCTATGATCGCACAATTACTTGGCAAATGTGCTTCAACCAAAAGATAAGACATAAGCTACTGATTGCCAGAATAAAAAGTTCTTACAGATAGATCTTCACACAAACACCATTTCCTTTTAAGAGCTCTGAAAACCTCTTATACACCCTATCCATGATTTTGTTAAGCGATTACTGGACTTTACAAAGACTGCATTTGTATTTTGCATAAGAAGTGCAGCAGAGTATTAAATGTGCGACTCTCTAATTACGCGTTTTATCAGTTGAAGATGAAAAGCCGCTTCAACATTAAGGCTATATTGGCTTATGTCTGGTGTCATTTCAATTTAGTTCGTGTAAAACCAGGGGCTCTGTAAGAGAGATGATAGACAGGGAGTAAGAGTGAGAGAATGGGAAGAGAGAGAGAGAGAGAGAGAGAGAGAGAGAGAGAGTTGGCAGTGAGATTAAAAGTAGCCAAAATGGAAACACACCCGAAAACAGTCTTATCTCTTTTGAAATGGTAATATAAAATTAATTAGAAACAGACTGACGGGGAAACAGATCCAATGTTTGAAGTGATAGCAGAAAAGATAGCTTACACTAAAAGAATGAATTGCTTTTAACATTAAACGAGTCTCAAACGATGATTTAAGTGCAGAAAAATTTACTTTTTTTACCTTTACATGTTTGTAATTTTTATTTCTTTTAATTAAATTGCTTTTTATTAAATGCTATCACGTTTGCACATACATTATATTAACATCAATATTAATTATAATTAAATTATAAGCGAAAATAGTTTGAATATTTTAAATAATTTATGAACTGAAATAAATAGATAATAAAAACTTTTCTAAAAACTAAGAATTATTACGCAATGAATGGTTTGTATATTTATAAGTGATTTAGAATTGAAACTATTATTCAAATGGTATAATTTGATGATTTATTTTGAAAAATTAGTTATAAATGACTAGGTTTTGATATTTACAAATTTGACGAACAGTAACATGTTTGAGTTATTGAGAATTTGACACTAGGCTTGGATTGCAGCTATTCAGATGATGATTAGATTTAAATAACATGGATTCCATTCTCATATTTTTCTCTTGCTTACCATCTTCTGAAAAGACATTCAGCCCTTAAGTTGAATTACATTTTGGCACTGATGTAACTAAATATTGCAAATATATGAGTGAGACGAAGAATACCACGAAAATGCTGTACTGTTAAGCAATCCGAACGTTATGTTGGTATTCGTCTAACATTTTGTTTTGTATATCCCTTATTGCTGTTAGTCTCTGATTTTGATTTAGAGCCCTATTAAGCATTTATAGTACATTTGCAGGAAAGCAAAAGTTTTAGTTTCTTTTCAAATTGAATTAGTGGGCTATGTTTGTGTCTTCATGCATGCATTACTAATGTTAAATCTAACTTACAGTAGAGTTAGTCAGCGCACAACACATCAAACATCTTTTCACAGAGACTCAAAAGAATTATATCTCTTCTTCAGTTCGTATTTTCCATCTGCAATGGGAGGAAACATTCAAATAAGTGAATGAAAGAAGCGCTCGGCCTCTGCCTTAATGATAAATGATGTTCCACTTTGTGAACTAAAGCACAACTTCTTCTCTGTTCCTATTTTTCTTCATAAGCAAAAGTTTTCTAATCTCATTGAGATCCAAGAATGTAACTTTTTAAGGTACTCTATTTCTGCTAGTCGTGTGGGCGGGGGTTTTGTCACTTTTGATTTTTCTCTTTTCTATCTAATGTTAAATAAAATATATGAAAAAAGATTTCTGAGTATTGTTTTCAAGTTATAAGTTTGAGAGGAAAAAATTGTTTAGTGATAAGTTAGTGACAGTCAGTTTTCAATGAATTGGCAGAATAGGCAGTTTTCAAGCAGACCAAAGCGTGTCACACATACACACATCACAATATGTCTCACTCATGTCTCAATTGGGATGTATTGTTGGCAGAAAACAAACTAATTTTATTTAAATCCATATACAGTTCCGTTTCAATGACAACACACTGACTCGAGAAGAGGGTGTGTGACTATTGAATTATTATATCCACTTTCTTTGCAGTTGACTTTCAAATAACTGAGTTTTAAATTTGGAATCACATAAAAATCGCACAAAACACAAAATATTTGAAAAGTCACATAATTAATGTGTTTGAATTCTGGGCTAAGTCTTTGATGCATTTTGTTTTCTGACTCAATTTTTTAAGCTGATGGCCTTTTCAAGAAAGTGCTGACTGTGAAGCGTTTAGTTTATGTACTTTATGTACATGAGCCATAATTTAGGCATCAATCAAATCAATCACTGGTTTTGAACCACTGGTGCACTCCTGCATCGCATTCATACCATTCCTTGCGCTGCGAATTCAATTTAAATTCGGTTTGATATCAAGATGAGCTTTGAAACCGTCTGATGTTCTCTATAAGTCACAGCTCTGATAATTTTTCTCTTCAATTATTGATGTGTTAAAACCAGTAAAGATCTTTACTCGGCTCTTGTACTTGATTTTCTAGTCCTAAATTAGAAATATTTATATAAATTAATATAAGATCATTCAATTGAAATCTACTCTCAAATCAAATTCAGTCCTTATCATAGGTGCCAATCTCTACTGCTTATGCATTAATTTGGTGCCGATCATGCTCTACAACTTTATTCGCTCAAATATGTTGGGATTAATGATTATTAAATTTTCAGGAGACGAGTGTGAGAAGGAATATACAGTACTTTTCTCTAAATATTTCTCAATCTCATGATGGAAAAAGATATCATCGAATAAATATATAAATTTACACTTTTATCAATTATAGTCATTGGAAGACTTCATCCCTTCAACTTTGAACAAATTGATTTGTTAATACTTCATAATTATCAATAATAGGAATTTTAATGTATTATATATTCATAGCGATGCTATCATTTCTATTTTTACTCAATTAATAATCATAATCAAAAGATTAAATAATTCTGACGGAAAAATTAGTTTTCTTTTTTATAATTTGAGAATCAGCTGAATTTTGAATTAAATGCAAAATTGGTTACCAATAAATTTCAAATTAGGCGAAATAGGAATCGTTAAGTTTTAAAAGCCATTATTATTGCTATTATTATGAGTAGTATTATATGCCCTCATTTGTTAATCCGATTTATATTAACTTTCAAAGTGTTATAAAAGGCAATGACAATTTGCATGACTATTATGATTATTATTCTGGGGTCTGAGCTCTTATTCGAGAATCACAAAAGTTAGTGGCAGAGCAGTGAAGCCCTGACAAAAAGCGAAACGAATTTCAATGCTAAGGGAAAGGGAGAGAGAAATGAAAAAATTCTGGAGTTGCAATTGAAATGCCAGAGAGATAGAGAGAGCGATGCACTGAACAATTTATTCGGTCAAAATAATGCCTTATTCGGGCATTGGATCAATAATTCTCTTTTCTCCTATTCTACCGTTTGGAGTATTTTCTTTCAATAGCGAGAACTGCAGCACAACAAACACTAAAACTATATAACTATAACCCAAACTACGATATATTACTAGCCTTTAGTTATATAGCATATTGAATCTCCCCTTTTATATAAGCGATGCCCTAATACTAGTATGAGATTATCATCGGTGCTGAAGATCATAGAATGACAGTATTGAAGGTCCACAATAAAATTGGATGACGAGTGCGCTCTGCCTTTCATATGAACACATGAAGAGCATGAAGAGTATGGAAGTCTCCTTTTAAGCTAAATGTCAGTGAAAGCGCTCAAAGGAATTATATATTGCGCGTGTCTTACACTGTACTGAAGCATATGGAAGCATATATACTAAAGCAGAATATAGACTCAGTTACACATTTGAGACCCTATAATATTAGTGTATATGCAATAAAAAACTGCCCCAACCATCACCATTATTTGAGTTAATGCAATATGTGGTACATACTCATAGTCATATTTAACGATGGTTTGGTTGACGCAGTCATCGGTATGCAGATCTCATGCATGGTGCCGATAGTTTGTATAATTGGTACATGTTGTTGTTTGTATCTGAATTCAATATTTGAAAGACCAAAGAATAGGCACTCATTATTCACATCTCTATTTCTTAATTTTGATTTTATTTAATTAATTTTGCAAACATGGATTGATTTGCTTTTATTGGTATTGATAAATGTATAAATGCTAACCTGACATGGCAGCAGTCATAGCAGCTCCATAGGCAGCACTGGCACTATAATTTGTTGGATCCATAGAGTGATGACCGGCAAAGTTCATGGTCGCTTCGTGATGATATCTGGCAGTTGTGGGCCAACTCATATCAGGCGTTGCTTTCTCGAAACCAGTACAAGTTGCGGACACAGGCGTTAATCTGGTTGATCTGATAGATGCCGGTTGTAATAACAATGAACTATACTGTGCATTAAAACGATTGCTAGCACTTGAATAACTTAAGTCATGTATAGCTGCAGTCGCGGCCGCCGCTCGATGATGATGATGGTGGTGATGATGAGCTGTATATGGATTGCCAGCAGCTGACGCGGACAATGTGTAATGCCACGGATCGTTTTGGTGATGTATTGTTGCGGGATGTAATGCTCCAGAATGATGATAGGCATCAGCGGCTGCACTCGCATATAATTCATGAACTTGAGCCGCATTTGCCGATGATGTTCCTGGCGGTGGAATACATAGTCCTGAGCTTGATGTATGACTCAAATGATGATGTGCCGGCTGGTGATTTATGTTCCAAAATGATGGCGGAAAACTCCGATGAGACATTGGTAGCATACCATCTATTATAGAAATGAAAGGATGAATCGTCTGCACTAAACAACCCAATCAAAACTGCTTAGTTCTGCAAAAAGTTTGCATTTTCAGTGCTATTGTTTTGACTTCAGAAAAAAGAAATCGTCGACTTTGCAAAAAGATGTGATGTGAAAAACATCGGAATAATTTATTGACAAACAGAAGCATATTTTTGGAAACTAAGACATTAAATTTTAGTCTCAAGATTGAGTTACACATTACTTATTTAGAGTACAAAATGATATCTTTGTAAACTTTTATGATTATTGTGAACTGTGGGTTATCTAATACTCATTTAATAGATTGCACGAAAAATTTATATTAAACGGTCGATCAAAGGATGCCATTAATTATTTTTAAACTAAAAGCATAATTAACAACAAATACAAGTTAAAGAATTCCAAGAAAATGGCAAAATATGTTATTGTTTTCAAATGTTTCAACGAATCTCTCAAGATATGCATCATTTAAAGAGTACCGAAAAGAGCTCAAGAATGTAATTGCCAACTAAGACAAACGTCTTCTCGAATCAAATTACATAACTTTTTGCAATTGTTGATTAGAGAAAAGCAGAAATACTAGAAAACATTGCTTGCATTAAAACAGTTCATTCTATTGTTAAGAATACTGAACATGATATGAGAAGATCAGTCATAGCATGAACGGAAATGAACCTAAATTTAGTGACATAACAGTCAAGTATCTAATGTTACATTCTGTGAGATTTTTGTCTCATAAGTGTATTCAAATGTTCTATAGATCAAAATATTTGCAATATTATTATCTTAACTTTTTTATCGCATAATCCAATTATTTTTATTTTCCATTAAAACAATATGATTTTGATCTATAAAATAAAAGACTCAAATATTTTTATAGTTAGAATAAAAAAACAAGGAAGAAGTCTTATAATAATAGCAAATCTTAACTATTGATCTAATCTGGCGTTTTGCTAAATCTTATCATTACGATCGCAATTAAGCGCTTTAGTCTAAAGAGTGAATACGACTCAAAGAGATCTAATGCTAATTATGAGCCTTAAATGCCAAACTCAAGGATCTCTCTCTCTCTCTCTCTCTCTCTCTCTCTCTCTCTCTCTCTCTCTCTCTCAACTTTAAAGCTTACTATAAAATAAAGCAGTAAACGAAAGACAATATGCACACAATCGCGAATTTTTTGATGATGGAAATGCCAGTTAAAGAATTTTGAAAACATTTTGATATATTAACTATTTTTTTGGTGTCTTTTTATGCTTTATTAAAATGTGACACAATATATAGTATATAAACATAATTGAGAAGATGCAACAAAATAAAAATACCAGTACTTCACTTCGTAAGAGTAATAAATCAAACGAACTAATAGTTATAGTGTATATAAATATATTCTTACTATAAGTACTGACTATCTATGATATGAACTCAATCAAAGTACATAAAAAGATTAGATTTACAGCATTTTTCTAAACACTAAAAATGGGCGATACCTTCAAAGTTTTTCCGAAACTATTCACGTTTCCCAAATCCTTAAGTGTCAAAACATTAAAAGCCTTTGAAAATTGCATTTTTGAAAATTTTCTTTCTCGGGAAAGCAGTTTCTCGAATATGATGTCAAAAATACAGTGAAATCAGATAATGAATAATCTTAACAGATTCTTTCTCATTGCAGAAATGAAAAGACAGTCATAAAATGTTTACGATCAGGCTATCAATGTTATAGCAGAAGTGTTGCATTGGAAGAAAGGTATAGTTGGCAGCTGTCATCGTCCCTTTAACTGCTATCGACTTTCAAAATTAAAAATAAAAGCATATTGGTATCCGACTTTTTCCCACTTTTAACTATTCGGCACTTCGGCAAAACTTCTTATCCACTTAAAAGTCGCTTTACTTAATGAAATAGAGATAAATAGATCTATTGGAAAGTGCAGTCACATACACATCTTGACCGAATACAGTTTAAAACCATAATTCATTTCTTACGTTTCGGCGTTTTATGAGAATTGTAATTATAATTGAGTCAGAATTTGATTTTTATCCCACAACGCCATTAAAAATGATAGTCGAAGGGGTGAATGGGGGCAGAAATGCAATACAAAGTTCACATTAATATATCTATGTTTGTGTCAATTTAAAGTTTCAAATAGAGCGACATATCCTGTTTTGCCTCTTAATTATTTATGGCCTTTGCGTAGCTCTTAGCGAAAGTGATCACTATTTGCAGACTTGTCCAAATAATTGTAAACTGTGGTCATTTTACATGCTTTAAAGTGAGTTAACTTTTCACGAATGAGTCCCTTTACTCCACATGTGGTGCTGATGTCCCTCAGACAGCGTGTATCTAACTATGAAAGTCAAGCCAGTTTTGGGAGACTAAGAATGTCGTCTATTTAAAACTAAGTGCACTCAAATTGAGTGTCTGTCGTTGGCTAAGAAGGCGAAACTCTCAAATCATGGGTCGCTTAATATTACCCTCAACTTCCGTCTTTTGATGAGTTTTGATGAGCCATAAGAATATGTTGATCAGAGGATCAGAGGATCATATGCTCTTATGTATGGGTGACAGAAACAATCCATAATATGATCTGCCCTTACAATCATACCATTTAAAAACAAATACTTCATTAAACAGTATTCGTTATATTAGTATTTTTTCAATGATTATCTGCATTTTGAACTTAATTATGGGATTGCATAAGTTTGAACTTCAATTGAATCATATAAATGCTAACTTTTTAATTAAGAAAACGATAAATAAAATAGTTTTGTTCGGTTTGAACTCAGATTAAGTTTTCAGTTTTTCAGTCTAAACAAACTTAATGCTGTTTAAATATTATTAATGGAAAGCTATTCGATAGTTTGCCAAAATTAAATTCTAGACTGACTGTAAATTTCGAAATGACTCAAGAAAAAGAGCGTAAAGTTGCTGAAAAACCGATTGACAAATAATTTAATTCGCTGAAAAATGCTGAAGAAATAATTGGCACATCTGTCTTATATGCAAAGTTAGGAATATATTCAACTAATAATACAAGATAACAAATATTGTTAAGTTAAGGTCAGGCTTACCTTTATTTGATTTATCAGATGAATTGTAGTTTTGCTGACTTAAAGCTCTACTAAAATGTTCGTCGACTACAGATGAGGTATCACCAGAAAAATAAGTAAAAACAACACAATTGGCTGATATGTATTGGGCATCAGCGGCACTATCTCTTAAACTGCCTGCAGCTGATTGTGAGCCAACTGTCGAGGAAGACGAAGATGTCCTTTCACCAGTTGATCGTATCCCTGATATCGATCCTTTGGGTGAATGTTCTTTGCTTGAGTTTGTTGGCGGTGGAGAAGAATCAACTAATTTTCGAGAATTAATACCACTTGATATTGTGTTAGTATTCAAAGTGTTCTGATTGGGAACCGTTACCAGTCCTGATGGAGTATAATCACTAACTGATAGTGAACTACGAGACGCATCCACCAGATCAGGAATTTTAGGCATACCACCGAATTTCTACAAGAAAATCAAGCTTTAGATACTATGGAGACATTTGAGTACATCACTGAAGTGTAGATACACTAAAGAAAAATATTGTCAACCCTTAACAACAGCGCAGTGCACGCGTCATTGTTTTTAGCTATGCGATGGATTCAGACTAACAATTAGAGACCTCATTTTTCAACCACTTTCTATTACCAGAGTTCAATTTCTTTCAAAATCAACACCAATTTTTTCAGTCAAAATTTAATCAATCAATTCTCATTTCAAATTTTCTACTTCAAACTTTTTATACTTACAAATTTACAACTTATAATCGAATTTTAAAACAATCTAGTTTTGTCATGTGTATGTGTGTCCACTTTGTTATTAAAGGACTCGAGTAAAAAACTTTAAGCATTTGTCGTTTCTGTCCTACAATTCATTGCTGAAAATTTGTTCATAATTTTAAATATTTAATTTTTCAAAAAAATCATACTCTTGTATATCAATGCTATGTTGTATATCCTCTTAACTCAAACACAAGTTATAATGCTGGTTCAGTCTGGCTTTTATTGCATTCAAATCGCTGTCCAGCTTGAACTCCGGGATCAGTGCTGAGCCTGAGATTTAAAAAGCTTAGCTTTGAGCTGATTCGACAATTCTAACCTTGAGCACAGGTTTGGAAATTTTCTAAAAACTATCAAAACTATCTTATGATGAAAAACATTCAAACTCGTAACTTTATTTGAACCTAATAGTGATTAAAATCAATTTGAATTTTGATATTTAATTTCATTCCCATTTAATATTTAAGGATTAAGTTTAAATCTATTTAGAAAATTGTTTTTTTATTACAAAAGTAAAAATTCAATGTTTTCCATCCAAACTGAGATATTCCTCTTTTTAAAATGAAAATGTAAAACAAAAATCAGGCAATTAAAAGCTGCAAAAATACTCAATAGTTTGAGTGCCGGGTCAGGAAAAACTTTGGGCTTGAGTTTATGTGAACAATAGGTTCAACTCACAAGTTTATAGCTATCGGTCTCTAACTTGCAGTCATTGAATAACTGAAGTATTTGAAAAAATGCATATAACCAACAGTTATAACTCTTTAGTAAAGCCAATAATAATATAAAGCATTGAAGTAATTCGAGAGGAGTTTTCTCGCCAATAGATTTTGATTGCCAGCTTTGAAGGCGAATATTTTTAATGTTTACAAGTGATAGAGTTTTTGTCATTCCATGTGAACTAATTATTATTTATGCATTACACACATTGGCAAATAATGATAAATATTTTTTGGATGAATGAATGCACGTAAAAAAGAAATATTTGGGTAATGCAGCGTGTCTCCAATGTCTTAAGAAGAGTTTCCCTCTATCTCACAAACATATACATACACTTAATTCCTACCGCGCTATTGCTTACTATCCTAATAAAACGTGTTTGGGATTCCTTTAATGATCGTGTGAGAAATGAACAGTTTTCAGTGACAACTAGTTATTCACTATGGAATTTGATGACTAAAATTTTTGCTCTTCTTTTATTTGAGAAAAACTTATTAAGTTATTTGATTCAATGATTGACTTACTTTAATAGAAGATTCGGATGCCATTAAACTATTAGATGTAGACGGAGTTGGATGTGAGGATGCACTTATTCCATGATGTGTTTGAGTGGCAAAGCTTGATATTGTAGGAGTTCCTGACATTGCCGAACAATTATTGCTTCCAAAAATAGAAGCTGCAGCAGAAGAACTGCTCTGACCAGTGGCCGACGGCCGCTGTGGATACGGAAAATACGGTGAATAGGGCTGATACATGACTTCGGTGCAGCTCATGGTAACTGTAAAAACATTACTTTTGCCAATACTCTATGATATTTACTTGAAGAGAGCGATGAGTTAACACAGAAACATCTTATACGACTTATACTTTGATCCTATGCTGTGAGGAGTGGCTTATAAGCTCTCCTCTCCTCCCGCTCTTTAACATTCATTACTATCGCTGAACCAATAGATTGTGAGCACATTGAATGTCATATTAGTTTATGTTATGTGTTGTGTGTGTGAGTGTGTACTGTATGTCTGTATGTGTACTTTCAATAAGTCTTCATAATAAAACAATATTGTTATATAACATATTATTAGGCACGCATTTATTATAGCAATATTACCAGAAGAGAGAGAGAGAGAGAGAGAGAGAGAGAGAGAGAGAGAGAGAGAGAGATATTTAATCAACTCTCAAAAAATAAGTAATAGTAGTGACGCTCACATAAAGTAGAGTTTGCTTTTTTATATTGCACTCATTTATGAGGCCATCTCTCTTCTTATTCTGTCTGTCTGTCAAGAAGTAGCGCTAAATTAAGTTATACATAGAGCTGATCTTTTCATTCTGTTCATTTCTGTTCATTTTACGACAAATGCCACCACGAGATGCTTTGGCTGCAAAATGCAAACTTTGCGCCTTTTGAATAACAAGCGTTAAGCTTTGCCATTAAATACAAAAGAATGAGCTCTCTTTGCGTAACTTAAATATTTTGCATCGTAACTCAAAATGCTTTTGTTTCACAACCAATTTTATACATATGAGAGAAAGGAGAGAGAGAAATATTTTCTGAATGCTGAGGAAGAAAATTAGAATCTTGTAATAGAAGTCCAATATTTTAATAGTCCTCTCGAAGAAAATCCGTGAAAGAAAACAGTTTTGACGACAATAAGCTTAAGCATTTTTTTCATAAAAACAAGAAATTCCATTCGTAGTGATTGCTAGAGCTCAACAAATTCTGCCTTAAGGTTTATTGTAAAACAAAACAATACGTTAATGCATCACGAGTTGATGAGTCTGATGAATATCACTTTTTGTTCTTCATGTCATTTGGTTTCATTTCATAGTTTATGTACTCAAACATAATATGCCTCAAGGCTTTCCATTTAGTCTATAAATTATAAGTTTTATACTAACTGTTTATTCTTATGTTATTTTGCTGTTTGTAAATCTTTCTCGAGTTTAAAGCTTTCACACAGTTTTCTAAGTTATTGAAAATGTTTAATCGGATAATATTTCAGTATATCATACCATAAATTTTGTTTAAGGGCTAATCAAGAGAAAATTCAGTTAATTTATTTAAAAAAAAGTATAAATGAAAAATTATATGAAAGTTTGACTACACTTTAAAAAATTTAGTTGTCGTTGTCTTGAATTTTGTAATTAATAAATAAGAAAACGTGTAAGAAATAGCATATAATAAATTTCAAGTGTGTTAAACAGGTTGGAATACTATTAATGTCTGTCTCATCTCCTACTGCGAAGAAAACTTACGAGTTAGTGACAAATGCAAGACATCACACAGTTTTTATTACCTGAAACAGAGCTATAAAAGAAGGTATTCTTATACCTTCAAAACCAAATTGCTGTTAATGATGATTAAAAAAAATTATACTACAACTAATTGACATCAAATCCGATTCTGAGCCTATTTAATAACTTTTGATAAAACCTCTTTTCTTTTTTCTTATTTATCAATACTTGAATCTAATATAAACTATAATTAATCAATAATTAGAATAATATCTCAATGAGTTTTTATTAGATTCAAATATTTAATAAAGACTTATAGAAAAGATAAAAAGTCTGAATCAAATTAATTAATAGGTTCAGAATCAGATTTTATGTCCCGACTGTACTCTACTGTAATTGTTGATTATTTATGCATATAAAATGTTTAATTAGGTAAAGGTGTGGTCATAAAATTATATCAAATTTTTGGTGATTATTTTATTTACCGTCTCTTCAATACAAAATGGCGAAAATGTCTAACTTATCATCTAAGCTGTTATTTTGGTGCTCGAGTAGTTCGTATCCATAGGGACTTATATCGATTGATAGAAACGAATATTCATTTGATCCTATACTAAAGGACGGGCACAATGTTATGCTAACTGTTTGTTTTAAAATTGTGATAATAATAATTCTCTTCTTTTAATTTATTTTTCAAATTATTGAATCTCTCGTTAGAGTCATTTTGTTTAGAATGAAGCCACACTTTTATTATTAATGTGTAATTTATTTGTTAAGTTTATTTAAAATCAACTCTTATTCGAATTCGAAAAATAATTCCAAAGGAGTTATAATGCATTTGAGACAACAAATTCGCTTCTTTTTTACATTTCAAAATATTTTCCTCTTTTTTAGCGGAATTCCAAAGTATTTATTTAGGCCTCATTTATATACTCACATATTTACTCTTTTATTATGTGTGCAACAAAGTAAGAAAATGAGCATAAATAAAAAACTTTTTTCAAATATTTATTGTAAAGACGACAGCATACTTGAGATGCCAAAGGATGAGATTATTTGGTAACCATCTCATAACATGGATTTAAAGATGTTGTAGGCATTACTTCTCAAATGAGGAATAGGCATAAAGAGAAAGGAGTGGTGAAGAGCATGTTCATAATTTTCGGTGAGCTTTAGCTCGATGTATAATCAAATATCTTCACATATTTCCTTTACTATTTGAATTTGTACAGTAAAAATACAATTCAAAATCAATTTTTAAGGTACTGTACCCTAAAATATCTAAAAAGTTAAAATTGTGAATTCGTCTCCCATTCGACCAAAAATTCCTTAAATAGTTTTGTGCTAAATATAGTCAACAAATAAAATAATAAGATTATATTTTTAAGTTTGAGTTTTTCAAGAACATATCGAGCTTAAGCAATGAGCTTACCCTTGCTTATGCTCTTCACTAGGAGAGAGAGAGAGAGAGAGAGAGAGAGAGAGAGAGAGAGAGAGAGAGAGAGAGAGAGAGATTTGCTTTCATGCATCGCCGAATTCTTGCTTATGGTATGCAAAGTCTTTTTGAATTCTGTAATACAAGATAAGTGAAAGTAAGTGAAACACAACTTATGAGTAGAACTGAGACCAGGAAGTTATAATCAAATGACTTTTCTTCTCTCAAAACGTTGTTTTCAAATATTGTGGGAAACTTTTAAAAAGATGTAAAAGTGTTAGTCCTCTGGTATAATTAATACCCGATCGGGAGACATAATGAGTTACAGACACTTATATGAAGGACTATACCATAAATTTAAGCACATATGAAGATAATAAGTTGTGAAGAAGAAAATGTAAGAATGTGTATAAGTGAAGACATTGACTTTAATCTGATATCGGATTAGATGTTGTTCTTGTTGACTGAAGGTTACCTTTAATAAGAGTTGTGGTCACGCTTTCTTTCAACACTTCATTAAATAAATAGTAAGTATGAAAGATAAACCGTGAACTTTTGTTACGGTCGGCTTAGACTTTGTGCTGTCATCTCATTCAATCTTATTTTTTAACTAACTTTTAGTAAATACTATTTTTTCGCTTTTCTTCAGTTGCTCTCCATCTGCAAACATATAACTAGTGTTACGCTTCATAGAAACTGTCAAGACTTTACTTCTGGTAAAATAACGATCAAATATTGCATTGACTTCTTAACCATATGATAGTCAACGCATATTTACAGTCTATATTTTCACAATATATCCATTCCAAAGATCCACTTCACGGTATCTTCAAATATGTTCTCCAAAAAAGTCTTTTTGTGGTTCCCTTAACGACATTCCTTTCCAGTTCTAACTTTGTTCTAACACATAATGATAATAATGAAATAGTGAAGAACTATTTGAAGATACTTTGATATTATGTAAGTGTTTGCATTGTTATTGAGTGTAAAAGTAATTATACAATAATAACAAGTAAATAAAATAACTTAAGGTGATCACTATGAATGTAAATATTATTTTGATGGCACTGTTTATTCATTCAAAAATATTGTCTAATGCTGGGAAAATTGATACCACTATTTAAACAGTCACCGAAAAGATTTTTTGACAATTTCAAAGTCAATTTAATGAACTGACTTTAGGCTAACTAACAGCCAGGCTTCTGTTGATACGCAATTCAGATAAAAGAAGGGAAATTTAAAAACTACCATTTAGTTTCTAAGTCTTCCGAAGCTATTAAGGCCATTAACTTTATAAAACTCAAAACTATAATGTATTCAAAGTATCTCAAACTAGCTTTTGTCAGTGTGACTATCAATTCAACTTTTCTTTATCATAATAGCATTATAGACAAAAATACTCGTAATATATGCAAAAATAAAAAACAATTTCGAAACGCATCTCTATTTCAGAAAGTTTTACGCACACAAAATATTTTTATCAATTTTTGCTCATAAATATAATCATTTCTGCGAACAATAATTATAATAAATAAAAGTAAAAGCAATATTTAGATCCGTGAAAGAAAAACTTAATTTATCAGTCAATCATCAATTTAATGTTTAATTATTTTGAGGAAAAAACTATAAATGATTTATCAGATCATCATTTTAGGGCAATTGCTTATGATTTTATCAAATTATTTATTATTTTAAATTAACAAAATAGGGTCCATTTAATTGCAATCTCTTTATTGAATTAGTTTAAGAGCTTAGAAGTTAAACTTTTAAAGTAAGAATGCATTAAATGATCTGATTCTGTGTGTCATTATATTCGAATAATGCCGTTAAAAGTAAAGACTAAGTAAAAACTCCCCGACTTATGTGTTTTTATCTAATTCTACTTATATAAAGAGCAAAGAGTGCTTTGACGGCCATGACTCTGAGTGTGTGTCCCCACCATTTGTGCCATTTCTTATCTAAAGTTTGTGTTAAAGTGGCCGTCTATGTTATTTTCTGTGGCTCTCATCTTCTCATTTCTGTGGCGGCACAAATTCTCATCGAAAGTGCAATAAAACCCAAAAGCGGAGGCAATAAATGGTCTCATAATGAGTATAATGAGTTAATTCAAATTCAATACTCAACGCAAAGCTATTGTATATAATCCTAAACATTTATCGCAAATTGTGAAACATTAAAAGTTGATGATTAAGATTTTCACATGACTCTATGGGTGGTCTTTGAGTTCCTGACATTCCCATTGCGCGTTTCAACCATTGCTATAACAGAATACCTTTCAATCTAAGTTACATCACTGTTTAGCACATTTCTGCGGTTTTCCAATAGACTCATATATACAGTACACACCTTTTCATCCTATTATAACTAAATACTCAAACATTTGCTTATCACTATTTCTACTTTTTATAACCTCTATTTAAAAAATGCCAATAACAAAAGCATTGCTGGAATTTTATGTTTAACCGCTTCCGTGCAGTCATAAATTCCAACTTCTCCTAATGTCATATATTTTAAAAGATTTCAAAGTAAACATGTGTGTAATCAAAATATAATGAATAAATTATTAACAACTTTTTCAAATTTGCACATTAATCAAATGTAGTCTCAGGTAATCACTCAAATGGCAATTCCTTCATTCATTAGTTATACTTTCTGTCAATTAAGATACTTTTCAAGTATTTTTTTAAATATGACTCGAAAAGTAAAGGCTCGATATGAAGACTCATTCAAATTATAAATTCATTTGTTATTTTTCAGGCCTTGAATGACATATTTTGAAACATTGACTATAAGTATAACATTTTTCACAATTATGATCAACTTTTTTGAAATATGGTTAAAGCTTTTTCTGACTCACAATCGTAAGAATAATTAAAGTCAAGTTTGAATGAAATATGAAAAGAAAACCTCAAAAAATAGTTGAGAAAATGTTTCTTATGAGAAGGCGTTATTTTTAAGAGACATTGAAACTGAAAGATAAAAACTTAATTGATAAAAATAATGGTGTATTTTTCATGAGAGCTTTTACTTTTCATGGTTAGGCCTCTTTATCAATATTGCTGAATCGTGATCCAGATTTTGTGATCTTATTATACAATTCTTAAAATATATTTTACTCAACTTTAAGTGTTATCAATACAACTAAACTTTGCTTTTATTTTCTCTTGTTTAAAAACATGAGCTTTTATCAAACTTCTTGCGAAATATTGTGATAGGCATTACTCTCTTTTTAATGTTCACTTACATTCATGAATTTTTCATCAAATATTAATGAAAACAGTTTTGACATTTAGAAAATGTTCAATTATCTCAAAAAATCAAATTGATGTGAATAATACCTGAATAATACCTGAATAATACCTGAATAATACTAGAAAACTCAAAAGTAACTATTTATGTCAAGTTTCAAATGCAACTAAACTTGTTATTTAATCTTTCATGTGTATATGTATTCACATAAAATTGATAATAAAGTCATTTTTCTGCTTTTCATTATGATTATAGTTTGTCTGATTCTTCAATTTAAGTATTAGTTTTGATTCAAATATTTCAAGTTTTGAAATTCTTCTATTATTTATTCTTAAAAAAATTCCATAACAGAAGAAACAGATTTTTACAAGTTTTTGCTGCCATCTCTTATTATATGATAATAACAATCAACAAACTTCAACTGATCCCAAATTGATTTAGATCCAAGTTTAAGTAATTAATACGAAGATTGATTTAAGGCTAAAAATTTACTTCTGTTGATCAATCATTTATTTGAATTTTTAAATATGTTTAGGATTTGGCTATTTCTTTGATAAGTTTTCAAGAAACTTAATTCTAGCAATTGAAGTAAACATTGTTAGAAAGAATTTTGCTTTTATTACAAAGTTTTTAATGTCAAAGTTTTACGTTCAAATTACTGACCCATTCGATAATATCTTATCCAATTAATACCATTAGTATAGTAAGAGCGTGTATTATCGATATTTATGTATAATTTATTTGGTTAAATCTAATACTCGTGATGCTATACAATGAATCTCGATTAGAACAAATTAATGACACTTAAAACTGTTGTATGCTTTGATTATGTGATGATCATCAATTCGATGTCGTGCCTATACAAATGCCTACCAAAATTCTCAAAAACTTTATTCGTGTCAAAAATTTGAAAATTAACATTTTATTCCTTTCTATTGTTTGATCATATATTTAGTTTTGATTGAACTCAGGGCTATTATTCTTATATTACTTGATAAAACTAACAAAAATTTGTCAAGTATTCATGATTAAAATGAAAGATTATGAAATAAAGTTCACATCTAAAATTGAAAAACACACTCGATTTCATAAATAATTTCCAAATCTGTTAATGAATTCAAAATTTTTGTTTTCATTTTCTTGTATTACTTATATTTAGAGCATTTAGTCATAATCCGATTCAAAACAAGGCTTTGACTAAAGCTGTTCCACAACTTGATAAGTCTCTCATAACATTTTAAAAGCAAGAGGAAAACAATAATCGTAAAAATATTAAGGATCATTATAAGTTTATGCTTTACATTTGAGATTTATATCTAAGCAAATGTGAATTCTCACAGCCTTTTCTAATAAGTTATGTACGAAGACGCGAATGAATGCCAACTAATACGTAAGTGCCGTCAATTTATAAATACATTGATATTTGTTCTTTCCTTGAGAGGGAGAGAGAATGAGACAAGAGTTGATCCTTTCTTATTAGGGGATTTATTCAGTAATAGTGTTACAAGAAATCGCTCTCAAACTCATTTTCCTCTAAATATTATCCTTACTTCTCATTAAGCACACTATGAGATAACAATTTATGCTTGAAAAGAATGTATTTGAAATTTAATTAAATATCTCAATGCAATTACTTTGAAATGATATTGCACTGAAGTTTATTCGTAATATTGTGTTAAGTGTTTTTATTTTTTTCTTCAACAAAAATTGTGAACTAATTGAAAAACGTTGTATTTGATCTTGAATGCAATGTTAAATCATTCATCATATTGTAAAATTTTGACATTTCTTCTATTATCGTTATGTATAACTTCAATTGAGCCCATTAAACGAAAATCACCTCTACATTCAGATGTGATAGAAGAAGTTGAAGCTAAAAGGCTTGAAAAACTATTAGATGAAACTGATTTTATAGCAGTCTTTTTTTGTAAGTAATTATTTTTTCAATTAATTATTTTTTAAATCATATTTTTGAATCAAATTTGTAATTTAATAGTTAGTAAAGCTATATTTAAATTATATATAAGGCAGAAATTTTGATTCAAATTCTTGGTTTGAACTAAACAGGAGAGAAATATATGATATCGTGTTAAAAGTATATATAGTATTTACGCGAGATTTAATGTGTGTTAGTGTGCGCTTCAGATCTATTTTTTGAATGTATGCAAAGGCAAAGTGATGTTTGTAACTAATATAGCTCTCACTTGAATGTCGTTTAGTTGCCATTTTTGGCCGGAAACCACTTCAAGTGAAATGCACCACAATTATCAACTGCTTGTTTTTTTATTGCGCTAACATTAGACTAAAATATTTATTTTAAATGAGCTAAACATTGTCTGCTTTATAGCCAATACAAAACAGATTCAGCACAAATTGTTCTAAAATTATTAGTTTACTTTTGAAAGCCAAAAATATATATTTTTTCAAAGAACAAATAAACTTTTGCAGATACGCGTTCGTGTGAAAATTGTAAAGAAATTTTAGATGAATTAGAAAAAATAGATGACGACGCAGATAAATATGGGGTCGAATTTGTCAAAAATTCAGAGAGAGCTGCGGCCAAAAAGTATGGAATCACCAAATTTCCAACTTTGGTATACTTTCGACACAGAGACCCAACTGTTTATCAGGGTATTAATCATTTTTGTTTATTTAAAAAATAAATATTTAAAATTACTGTATATGGATAGTAAATCGACTATTTCTGTTCAAATTTTTTTTTATTTAAGTAGAATTTAAATACAATAGAATACAATACACAGATCAATACTTGAACATTAGATTCGATAGTTTCTAAAAAATAGTGATTAAAACCTAACCCATTAATGTCAGGTGACTTAATGAATGAAGAAGAAGTATTAGAATGGCTCACATCTGTAGAAGCTATGGATTTACCTGATAGAATAGAAGAAGTTAATGCAAAAATATTGCAAAACTACATCGATGAACATGACTTCGTTGCGGTTCTATTCTGTAAGTTTTTATAATAACTCATTACATTATTATCACTCATCATTAATAATAGTCAATTTATAAGTTCTGAGCATTCGTATAAAAGTTATTCATTCAAAGGAATTTTGAATTTTCTGAATTATTTGATTCAATCCTAAGATATAAAGAAATTATTGTTAAATATTTATGTGATTTGAAAGTCACCTCTACTTCTATCAAATTTTCATAACTGCCATGAGATGAGTTATTGAGCTTTAAATTGATAGTTTAATTCTTTTTTTTTCATAGTTTTTTTTCTAACTAGTTAAAGATCTTTTTTGAAATTTTTGAAAGATAGCCAAAATGTTTATTGAAAACAAATAGTAAGTGTAGATACAGTTAAGTACAGCCAAAATAATAAATATATGCATTGAGATCAATAATTCAATGTTATTTCTGAACTTTTTTTTAGTCGCATGAGTTAGAGATACTCAAAAACTAAAAATTTTCTATTTATAATTTTGATGAGACTGTACTATGAATGTGCTAATTATTAAGTACAAAGGCTTATTAATTTCATTCGAGTGTAGTTTCAATACTATGATAAATAAAGTATAAATTTTAATAAACTTAAATTAATGTAAGATATTTGACGTTATATTCTGAGAGTTGATCAAAATGACAATAAAAACAATAATAAATTTCCCAAAATTGATCTAATCTAAATGCAGAACATAGAAATGCAATTAAATAATAAGTGATAATCTAAATATTTATATTTATTTATTATCTTAATTTTCATCATGACTTATGGACTTATGCAATGACTATTTCGTTCGGTTAATTCATTATGATAAAGGTTCAAATACATTACTAGTATTTTAACAATCATATCATTGCAGCAGGATTTTAGAAATACAGATATTTCAATCAAATTCTTATTTATCATTACTTTTATTCAAATGTATTATTTTATTACATTTTGGTAATAATAATTCACGATAGATTTTAATGAAACAAACTTAGGTTTAGTTCGTTTTCTCTTTTCAGCTATAATTTTTCAATATTATGATAAAATTAGATCTTTAAAACATCGATTCAGTTCATTAAAAATATAAATGCGAAATGTTTAGAAATTTTCTATTATCAAAAAGCTAATGCTCCTATTATTTAATCTAAAAGCTGTCATTAAAAACTATTAATTATCAAAATAAAAACTCATTTTATTTGATGGAAAAAGAAAAAATCTTTAAATTGAATCAATGACTTATAAATTAATTAAAATCAAGATGTTAACTAAAGAACAGATATTAATAAAGGCTATCAATTAAAGAATGATCCAAATCTCAGTTTTAATTCATGAAAAATAGATCTTATATCTGGCCGGAAATGTTGTTCTGCTCTCATATCATCGTCATATCGAAATTTATAAAACCAAAATGAATTGAATGATAGCTTGATAGGATTGATTAAGTAGTTGTTTAATTCAGGCAAATTTTTGACTTGTTGAATACTTTTTATAACACCGAACACTTGATAAATAATTTTTTTGACAATATATCAATTAATGATAATCGATAATCAATAGATAAACAGAATTGTAAAAAATGTGAGAAAGCCTTACACCATCTCGAAGAAATCGATGACGACGCGGATAAGCATAATATTGGTTTTGTAAGCAATTTTCAAGTATTTTATAGAAAATTTAAAAATGACTCGGTTTTTATAAAAAAAATTTAGGTTAAAATATCAGAGCCTGGACTCGCTTATGAATATGGTATGTATGGAAACTTGAACAAAGACTTGATTAAGTTGTATTCAAGCAGAGATTTTACAATTATTTGACAGGACTCGATGACTTACCAGCTCTGGTCTATTATAGGAAAAAAATTCCTATCGTTTATCAAGGTTTGGAAACAATTTAATAATTTAGATAATATAGATTATTTTCAATTTAAATGAAGTCTACTGTTGAATGTGTTTATTGATAAAATGATAGGAAAAGATAATTATTTTTTAGATGACTTGGAAGACGAACAAAAAGTATTGGAATGGCTTTTAGAGTTTAGAGACACTGTTGAAGATCCGGACGAATTCATTGGTGACTCGGATGAAATCGAAGACGTGAGCGCTAATGTATTGGCACAACTTATAGAAACTTCAGATTCATTGGCTGTTTTGTTCTGTAAGCTGTAAGCATGTTCTGGTCATCTTCTTATTCTTTACTAATGTTTCAGGATTTTTATCTAATAATAGATGACGACGAAGATAAGGATAGTATGGAAGTGTTACATGAATTAGGTTTGTCTTTTCATTCGAGTAAAATTGTTGAAAGTTTTCAACTCATTATGAATTTTTTTTGCAGAAAATATTGATGATGAATGTGATGATCATAACATCGCATTCGTTAAAATAGGTATAGCTTCCCATTTCATTATTTTGAATATAAATAACTTCTTTTATACCAAATATACTTTATTTTGTTGTGAAGTTAGGAAGAGTTGATTAATGAGGTTTGAAAAGTGATAAACTTTTCTAAAATCAAAGGATGAAATTGTTAAGTGTTTTGAAAAATTAAGAAAATTGTTTATTTGGCTTAAACTTAGTCACTCTTTACTTTGAGTTCTCTATAAATAACTTTATTCATGAATGGATTGTTTCTCGAACTGTAGATGACGTTGAAGTTTCGAAACGTTTTGGAATTGATTATCACGAATTGCCGACTTTAGTCTACTTTGAGAAAAAAATTCCAAACTTTTATCAAGGTTTGAACTATTCTTCATAAACTTTAAAAATTATAGAAACTGACAAATAAATTGAAATTACTTAAAAATTCAGGCGATCTCATGAAAGAAGAAGAAGTTCTTGAATGGCTTATTCATCAGAAAACTGCAGATGAAATAGAAGATGTGTCGGACGTTGTATTGGAACAAATGATAGATTCATCGAGTTTTTTGGCAGTTCTATTTTGTAAGTTATCTGAAGAAAAAAAGCATAATCAATAACAATTGTAATAATCCTTAACGAAGATGATAGGGACGATCCAAAGTCAATGGAGGTTTTGCAAGAACTGGAGAATATTGATGATGAATGCGATGAAAAAGGAATACTTTTTGTGAAGATCGATGACGACAAACTCGCAAAAGAGTATGGAATCGATGATGAATTGCCAACACTTGTCTACTTTGAAAACAAAATTCCGAGTGTATATCAGGGAGACCTTAAAAATGAAGAGAAAGTGTTGGAGTGGTTGATAAGACAGATGAATTCAGATGAGATCGAAGAAGTTAGTCATGAAATGCTTGATCTTCTAATCGAAAAACATAATCACATCGCAGTTTTGATTTATAAAAGTAAAGACAAACAAAGTGAAAAAATACTCAAAGAGTTGGGTAAGAAAATAACTCATTGATTGTATTGAAATGAAATTATTTTCTATGATTATTTCAGAACATATCGACGATGACTGCGATGAGAAGGGAATAGTGTTCGTGAAAACTGATGATAAAGAAGCGGCTGCGAAGTATGGCATCAAAAAACTGCCAGTCGTTTTGTTTTTCAAATTTCAAGTCCCGACACAATACAGCGGAGACATCATGAATGAGGAACAAGTCTTGAAATGGTTTGTTGATCAACAGGAAACTGATGTAATAGAAGATGTAAATTCTCGAACACTCAAGAGTTTAATTGATAGCTCAGAATCTTTAGCGGTTCTCTTCTATGACAGCGATTTACCTAAAAGTGCAATTGTTTTAAAAGAATTAGAAGAGATCGATGACGACGCAGAAAAATATGACATACCTTTTGTTAAAATAGATGACGACGTAATGGCTAAAGAGTATGGACTCGATGATGAACTGCCAATACTTGTATACTTTGAGAATCGATTGCCGACTGTATATGAAGGAGATCTCACTAAAGAAGAAGAGGCACTCAAATGGCTTATTAAGCAAAAAACTGAAGATACTGTTGAAGAAGTGACTGAAGAAATTCTTGAAGATTTAATAAGTGAACGGGAATATGTTTTAGTGTTTTTTGCGCCCAATAATTGCAAAGAATGCGACGATATTTTGCAAAAGTGTTTAGAAACCATCGATGATGACACTGATGAACACGGAATACTTCTCGTCACTACTGATGATCTCAATATAGCTAAAAAACAAGCGAAAGTGACTAAATTTCCTGCATTAGTGCTCTTCAGAAATGGAGAACCGGTTCAATACAAGGGAGACCTGAAAAAACCAGATTCAATCTTAAAATGGGTCACCTCTGAAGAAGCACTCGATAAACCCGATGAAATAGAAGAAGTGAACAGTAAAATGTTAAATAAAATGCTTGAAAAATCTCCATATATTGCAGTTTTATTTTCAAAAGAAAAGTGTTCTGAATGTGATAAAGTTTTGACTGAATTAGAAAATATCGATCACATCGCAGAAGAAAAAGAAATAGATTTCGTTAAAGTGAAAGATCCGAAATTGGCCAAAGAGTACAATATCGTTACATTTCCAACTTTGATATTTTTCCGAAATAGATTCCCGCAGTTCTATGAGGGAAACCTTAGAGACGAAGACACTGTTCTTAAATGGCTTATTGATAACAAAGTTGCAAAAGAAGATGTCATTGAATTAGTGGATCGCCATATGTTAGAGGTATTACTCGATGATATCGATCACATCACTGTATTCTTTTATGATAAAGATGACTGTAAAAACTGTGATCAGATATTACAAGAATTAGAAAAGATTGACGACGACACTGATAAACACGGAATTCACTTTGTAAATGACTTTTCTTAATTTATTTTGATTTTTAAACTTTTCAACATTAATGCGAATCTAACTTTAAATCTTGTTTTATCGCTTTGAAAGAACAGTGTTTAACTATAAATTGCTTATTATATCAATTTCTAAACAGAATTTTATCAAATTTCAAAAACTTTATCATTAATTAAGGTGAAAACAGAAGACGACGAATATGCTAAAGAAATAGGTATTACACAACTTCCAGCCTTAGTATATTTTGAAGACAACGTTCCGAGTATTTATGACGGAGATCTACTCGAAGAGGAAGAAGTATTAGAATGGCTTATTCGACAAAAAAATGAAGATACCATTGAAAATATAAATAGAGATATTTTGTTTCGTATGATTTTAGAGAAAGAATATTTAGCCGTATTTTTCTATAAACAGAATGATGATGAAAGTGAGGAAATAATTGAACATTTAGAGAAAATAGACGACGATTGTGGTGATTATGACGTTCATTTGGTTAAAATAAGTGATAACTTAATTGCTAAAAAGTATGGCATAAGAAATCCTCCCGGACTTGTATTCTTCAGACGTGGAAAGCATATTAAATTTGAAGGCGATCTGTTTGATGAAGAAGAAGTACTCGAATGGCTCACAAGACCTGAAAATATGGAAATGAGTGATGTTATTGAAAAAGTTAATAAACGAATGTTTGAACGAATGCTCGGAAGAACTGTTTATTTGGCGGTTTTTTTCTATAGTAAAGCTGATTGCAAACAATGTGAAAAAGTTCTGGAAGAATTAGAAAGAGTAAGTTATGACCAAAAAATTGGTTTTTTATTGTTTGTGATATTATGTTTTATTTAACAAATATTAATAAATACTTGAACTTAATAACGAAAATAAATATAATGAACTATTATAAGATCGATGATGAGGCGGATGCGGCCGGAATCAAGTTTGTCAAAATAGAAGACACTCAATTGGCCAAAAATTTAGGCGTCTTTGCATTACCGGCATTAGTCTTCTTCAAAAAAGGAGAAGAAGAAGAGCCTATCATTTATGCGGGTATTGATTCTTACTTATTCTCGAAAAAATTCGAGTATTCCTTATAACAATTTTTTATAATTAGGAGATTTAAAGAAATCTGAAAAAATATTGGACTGGCTCATCAATCAAAAGGATCCAACACTTGATAAGATAGAAGATGTTGACGCGCCTGCTCTTAGAAAATTGATTGAAAATTCAGACCATCTCGCAGTCTATTTTTGTAAGTCTAATGATTAAATCGATTTTCACTATATATTATGATTGCCCGTTAGATAAAACGAATTTAACAACAGATCATCTCTAGAAAGTTTATTGGTTTAGAAATTGTACTAAAATTTAAATTAATCATTAAACTTTTTTAACTCTATCAAATTTTTTCAGTATAATAAGTAATAATTTATTATTCAAAATGCATAACATATATGAGATTATTATAGTTGAAATCTCTTAATGAATGGCTTTGGACATAAGTTTCTATAGCTTGTGTAGACAGCTTGTGAATTGTCTTCACATTCATCTGACCTGAACTAACTTAAATTAATCTAAAATTAAATAAAAATGAGATACCATTAATTTAAGTTAGTTTGGGTCAGGTTTGGCTGAATTGTGAGTTAGTCACGAGTCACTGAAACTTACAGCATAAGTATTCCACCCTTGAAGACAAATAAAGAAAATACAAAACCCTTACGATCATTTAATTTAATACTTGACAAAAATAATTGAGTTTTAGTAATTCTATCAGTTCTGAATCACTTTGATCATACATTCGAAGGAAGAAATTGAACTAAAGATAAAATCTGCATTTGATTTTGAATGCATCCGATGCCTCATATCTTTAGGTTGAAGTACTTTTACGGCAATTTAAATTCCAGAAATACTAAAATACAAAATATTCATCATAAACATTAACCCTTTTTCTTTATTAATAATGTTCTAAAATTAAATGCTTTGCGACAGTAACCGGTTAAGTGACTGCTATGTGTTATTGAGTAAAACATCTCTAAACTTTGAGAAAGTCTTTTCTGTACAAAAACTATTATTTTTCATTTATAATATTACAATTCAATGAATTATTATATTTATTATATAATTGACTTATTTTTTACAAATAAACTATAATAAGTTGAATAAATTAATTGAAGAAAACAACTTTTTTAATGATATTTATAAAAATTAAGTTT